>JACAXG010000021.1:1563429-1600929 GCA_018881555.1 Amblyornis subalaris
TGCTTGACTGTCTGTCCAAGTCATTCCAGCCCATGACCTGTTTTTATTTGAAAATAGGGATACTCAGTTACGTAATGCCAAGAACTACTTTAAAAGGGCCCACCAGATAGGAAGAGTATTATGAAAAAAAAATTCACACATTTTGGCAATACTTTTATAAAAGTTATGTATTTATGTACTTTATTTAGATGTCTGTTTCTAAGTGACGTAGAATTAGAAAGGATTGAAGCTAAAGGAACCTGAATGAATATTTGAGCATTTCAGGGCATATTGCAGATGTATCTATGATTTGATAATGTGGGGGTAATTGCATTTGGTCAAAGAATTGGATTCATTATATCAATATCTTTTTCAAGTGTAACTTAACTTTGTGGGGCCTGGAAGGTCTACGTTTGAATCTAACATATCTCCTTGGCCTTTTCTTTTTTTTTAAAGTAAGAAATACTATGCCTCTGAGGGATGGACTTATGAGATACACTCTTTTTGAAGAGTGGAAATCCTTCTGCATAAGTATAGCCCGTGGACAGGGCAAAGGATCCCACTCTGAGAGTGCGATTTTTTTCTAATGTGCGTTGTATTTCTACTTTTTTACACTGCCATCCCTAATGTATATTGTGAAACTCTGCTTGATGTGTTGTTATCTTATCAGTGCCTTACTATAGCATATGGTATGTTGAGATAGCAGGTCGATGACACGGAAAGTGTTTAAATAACGTGTAACTTAACACTTTTTCTGTCATGAACCTGTTATTCCAACGCTGTAGAGACACCAGCTGATCTCATGCTGAATATTCTATGGTGTCCCCAAGCTTAGCTCCCTTCCTTGTCCTGTTCCAAATCTTTCAAATTTCACATACCTATGTCTCTGTCTGACTGTCTTAATATTTTATTACACTGTTTTTCCACCTAATGGATCTGCCATTCATCATATTTGTTTAAGATACTGTATAACTTTGCATCCATCTGCTTTTAAAAATATGCACACTTCATAGCAATCCAAGTGAACAGCCTGGGAGCTTATTGGTTATTTCCATGTTATAAAAATTGTATTTAATTTTAGACATTTTTTTTTCTAATGGGGCCAGATCATCTTAAATAATTTGCAAAAGATTTAAAGTTGCTATGGGGTCTTTTTTGGGATGGTGTGTTTATTCTCTTACAGTAAAAAAACCAATACATCAGTAAAGGATACATTGTAATGCATAAAAGCAATAGAGAATGTTCTAGTTGTAGTGTCTCTAAATTCCCAACTTTTGAATCCAATATAAATGTTTTGTAATGCATGTTCTGTTTTTTTCATTACTGTTCAATACTGTTACTGCTGATATTTTGTTTTATTTTGAGATGATAGCATGGCAAGATGTTAGTAAATAGTGTGCACCTGGTTAACATTTATCAATAACCAAATTGAAAGAGAAGCAAAGGTCACTTCAAGTGTGAAATGTAGATCAGCAGGAGAGAGTTTGGATTGTCTGCCAATAGGGGAAGATACTTATAATGGATTTTTCCATAGTTTGGCCATGATTTAACAATGTATTCAAGAGAAATATCTGTATCAATTAGCCTTCATTTTTTAATTCAACTCTTCATTTTTCTGATCTTTATCTTTGAAAGTACTTGTTAAAAAACAGGAAGGAGCTTTGTTGAGTCCGTTTCACCATTCTGATCTACACAAGTATGTTTTAGTTTTCCAGAAAAGTATTTGTTTCCAGCAAACTGCTTATGGAGATCAAATAGGATTTTAGAAATTGAGGGCTCTGTCCCGATTCTGCACTGCTCAGGCACCACTGCTTGGACTCAATGCAATACAAAGACAAGTTGCTTTACTTCAAGGCATTTAAGTCCCAGTATCTCCTTGGGAGGAACCTTAAAGAGGAATATGGTTTGCAATTGGTTAGTCCAAGGCATAAAATACTAATACTTCCAGATCACAAACAGCTTTTCCCTCTTTAAGAGTAGTTATAGTTCTTGTTATCTGAGGGGGAAAGAAAGGTGACAGAGTCAGGCTTATTTCCCTAAAGTAGTTTCCTCATTCATCCCTACTTATTCTCAGTTTGGTTTAGATTGAGTACAGGGTCATTTTTAATTGCATCTGGGTGTCTGAAATTAAGTTCTAGGACAGGAAGAATCAGGTATTACCTCTTTTCTAGAGGAGAGATTTGGAGGAAATTCTTATCTTCCTACCTGTGTCAGATGACTGCATTAGCACAAAATTAATCCAAATCTGTAGTCCCCAAGATGCTGTGATGCATTTGAATGCAAGGTTGACCTAAAGAGAATCCTTAATTAACTATATGTCCTTAGGGAGCTTCATAACACAAAGTTGCAGGGTTATACTTGGAACTCTGTTGCTTATGAATGTAGAAATCAATGTGTGTTATTTTCAGTTTGAGGTGTTTTTTGTTTCTTGGGGGATTTTTTTATACTTTATAACTTCTGTTGATGACATATCATCTAAGGTCCATACTGTTCAGCAATGTAGTTCATCGGGTATTTTTGAAAGAAAAAGTTAATCATATGGTTACTCTGCTTATTTGGAGATGGTGTGCCAGAAAGCTTCCTTGCAGCCTACTCATTCTCTTGGCAAWGTGGAGAATTCTAAGAGCAGAATGCAGCCTAAACTAGTTGGCTTTTGCATATATGCATTAGAATTTTGCTCATCTAATCTTTTTAGTTTATCATTTACTATATGTATGAGTAAATAGACTAAAACTCAGACCATCTATTCATTTGACTGCCATTAGAAAGTTCCTTTTATAGTCTTGATTGGGTACAGTGTTTTCAGTACCCTCCCCAATCAGAAATCAAAGAGGGAGTGTTAAGAATCAACCTAGTGCAAAAAGCAATGACTGCTAGGGGAAGACTCACCACCTGCAGATGCCAACAGAAGTGGAGAAAGGAATGCTAAAGCTCCTTGCAGTTTCTAGCCTGTCTTGTGTCTCTTCTCCTCTTGAGAATGAGGAATGAATATTATTACAAAATGCTGACTACCTGCACCAGAGAGATAACCTCCCCACTCCCGATGTGGAATATATTTGTGGGAGCCCTTAGCTGCTTTTCCAAGCCAGTTCTAGCTACAGATCTCAGCAATAAAACTCACCAGTCCTAAAGAAGTTTGAAGGGGGAAAAAAGGGGATGCATGACCCATTTTCAACTAGCTGCATTTAATCTGCCTACCAGAGGAGGAGTTAGGGGCATTTTTGCCTTGGAATAATGTGGCATTTAAATTTTGATTGGCATGGCTAGAAAACTCATGGTTTTGTATGCACTTCAGGATAATTATTGAGTAATATTTAGTCAAGCTTCAATAGATTTTGAACAGCTTCACAATACATCATCTACTAGCATAATTCCCTTCAGCACCAGAAATGCTATTCTTTTCTTCTCCTTTCCTTAACACAGGTGTCTCAGGGGAAAGCAAAATCAAAGCAGTCACTCTCTAGTTTCTACATCTGACCGTTTCTTTGGTGAAGACTCTAGCATCAGACCACAGATGGTGTTTTAATTGATCTTCTGCAACACTCTATTCCCATAGTTATGGTTTTTTGTCACATGTACATTGTCTATCTTGTACTCTGTAATTTATTTGGTTTCATGTGATAAAGCAGACATATAGGGCTGAACTCTGTTTCTGTGAGGAATGCATTATCAGTTCTTAACAAACTGAAATTCCTAGTGACTGCCTATAGCAGAATAGGCTCCAAGATTGTCTCTACTCCCTTGGAATAGTCTAGGGAATAACAGCAATCTTCTGGAGATGGCACTGGTAAACAGTATTGAGTAAAAGGGAATTTGCCAATCAGTTCTCCTACAAAAACAGTCTTTTAGTTAATGAATGTCTTCCAGAGCTTTTAACCCACATGAATACTAACGAGGCTACATTGACAGTGCTTAGCTATCTATGGTAAGTACTACATGCAAAAAACCAATTTATGACATTAAACACCAAATCATTAGTGTCAATGACATGACCCAAGCAATATATATATACAATCTGACTAGAGCTTCGACAGATAAAGAAATTGGGTTTGAATTCTTGTATGTGTTGGCTTCAAACAAATACAATTCTCTTTAGAGACTAATATAAATCCCATGTGTTTTCTCAGGTAGAGAAAGCATGATGAAAACTAGGATTGGACAAGCTTTTGATGAAGTTTTTCTTTGCACTTTATAAGGGGGAATCAAATTAGATTTTGACTATGGAACTTTCTAGTGTTAAACTAGAAAGATCAAGATCCTGTGATAGGTCATCCTTTTAGAGGGATGATTGCGTGCAGTTGATATGGATGTTTATGTTACTCTACATGTTTTTGCCCTCAATAGTTATAGGGAGGTGCTTTGTAAGTACAACAAACACTTGCGTGAGTGATTCTGTGGTTCTTTCAATCCACAAGTGAATTATTTATGATGCCTCATGAAAGGCGAGTGGAAAACCCAAAAGAATGTCTTGTGTCAAACAAAAGTCCTAGATCAAGTTTAGAGCTTCATACCTTCCAAAGTATTACTACTAAGTGTAATGGCATTTGACAATATTGACTTTTTTTATATGAATTCTTTCGTCTAACTCAGCATTCTGAAAAAATAAATAGTATTCTCCCTTTGTGATTGAAAGGGTTAAATAGTACCAATTCATTACCACTCACAAAAGGATTTATTTTCTTCTCATAAATCAGTTTTATTCCACATTTTTATTATTCCCTTGGGTCAGCTGCTCCAATTGAAATCAATACAAGTGCAAGTGACACAATCAATCTAGATATTTGATTATGGATTTGAGACTCCAAGTTCTGCTCTGTGTGTTTAGCTAGTCCCCTTCTGATAGTGTCCCTGGAGAACGGAAAATTCTTATTGGCATCCATGAATTATGGGCATAGATTCAGAAACCAGATACTGTGATAATCTCCATTTATGTACTGCTGCAGCTAGAGAAAGAATGTTCTAACCGCGGGGAAGCAAACTTGAAGGTTTCAAAGCTAACAGTTTCTGATTTTTTTTTTTAAGTATAAAATCCCTCATGAAATAAACTTTATAAAGTCTCATCATTTGTCTATAAAAGCCCTCAAACAAAACAGATGATATCAGTAACTGTATGCTCTGTCATCAGCTTAACATCGCAAGTGCAGCAAATGCTTTTGTTATTTGATGTCTTGTGAACAATGAGGTATTTTGCCACTTGAGTATTAAATTGTGCTGGGACGCTTCCTCCAGTTCGTATCAGGGTAAAAGCCCTTTGACACTGGAAGCCTTTATGAAATCCATATGAGGTGGTTCTACTCATAGAATGCTTTCCAGAGTTTGTTTTAGGTCATGGACTGAGTTCTTACCATGTGTCCCTAAAACACTTGAGGTAGAGATAAATATACTTAGAACAGAGATTTAACACTATTCTGAATACACTGTTTTAACTGGAAGGTCTAAATGAAACCAACTCAGTTGCAAGGCTCATTAGTTGTTTCTGTGTTTATGAAAGAGTAATGAGGAAAGCTAAAACATTTATTCAAATCAAAAGGATTTCTTCTTGGCAACTTCACCAACAGTTACAGAGGTTTTTTAGTTCAAAGCCTCATGACACTAAACTGAAAGCTACAAAGGGTAGATGAGACCACACACAAAGATTCTTTTCTGCCTGCCATCATGACAAAGCCTCATCTTGGCTGCAGTCATTAACCATCCATGGGGTCTGTGCAAACTTTCTTGTATGAGCTCTCGCATCAAGCTGTGGGCTTTATTCATATTTCAGTCTGTAGAATTAATAAGCACATAAATGCACATTACTTAGTGTTTGTAACACTAATAATCACTTATTTCTACTGACAGGAACATGCTTTCATCATAATGATTACCCCTGCTTTGCCTTAGGGTTCTTGAAGTATTCTGCAAATTTTCATAGAATCGTGTAACAGCTGAGGTCAGAGAGCACCTCTAGGGAACAACTAGTTCAAGCTCTCTTCCCCAAGCAGGGTTAGTTGGAGCACATTGCCCAGGACAGTGTCCAGCTGGGTTTTGTGTGTCACCAAAGATGGAGACTCTGGGCAACTTGTTCCAGTGTTTGACCAACCTCAAAGCAAAAAAGGTTTTCTTAGCCTTAAACAGAATTTCTTATATTTTCTATATGTACCCATTGCCTTTTGTTCTGCTGCTATATGTTGTTGAGAAGTGTTTAGCTTCTTTATGTCTTTAATCATCTTTGTCTGGACTCCACTCTGGTAAGTCCATATCTGTCTTGTACTGAGGATCCCAGAACAGGATGAGCTCTGCAGATGTGTCTCACCAAGCTGAATAGAAAGAAGGGATCCCTTTCCTTGATCTGCCGCCAGTGCTTGTCTTAATGCAGCCTGCAAGGCTGTTGGCCTTCTTTGTCACAGGGACTCGTTGCTGGCTCATGTTCAACTTGTCCACCAGGATCTCCTTGGTTTTTTGTGAAGGAGAAAAGCAGCTTTCTGGTGTCAGAGTGATACAGCATGCACATTCTGTAAACCTCAAGACAGTCTGAGGTATCTCTACCACATCTGAGTTTGTGAGAAGTCACAGAARGTGCTTTTGCCTCTGAGTGACAACCTGAGTACTAGTCAGAAACTACAGCTGAGCTTTCAGATTTCCGCTGTATGTGCCAACACAGGTTTTCATCTTGTTCTTTAAATATTTTCCATTTTTCTGTTTTCAAGCTAAAGGCTTCTTTTAATTACTAGGAGAAAAGGAAAAAAATAAGCTTTTTCAATGAAGATAATGTGAACTCTTCATTATTTACAGGAAAATGAATGTTTTTGATTCATAGTTTTTCCAGTTTCCCACAATGCTTTAAAATGACCCATTTTGCTTCTTTCAGCAACTCCTCCTAGCCCATGAGAGTGAAGGTTTCATGTGTTAAGAGAGTCTTTAAGTTTTGGACTCAGTCTGATGGACTGTGACCATGATATGTCCACAGGAACAATACATCTGACAGCTCAGGAGAAGAGGAACAAATAGTGGTTCAAGAGATTGAGGCAAAAAATCTGCAGTGTGCTCATCTGAAAAAAGAAAGGAAAAAAAAGACCAAAACCCAAACAGAATGCCAAAGCAAAAAACAACCTTGTCTCAAAACACAAAAACCCCCAATAGTTTGTTGAAAACAGGRGTATGGTGTCAAAGCACTTCCTAAGTCAGTATAACAATTTAGATGACAATTTGAGAACTGTTCATTATTACAGTTTTCAGGAAAAGAGAGTTGCCAATTATGTCAAGGAAATATTTTTAGCTGGTTTTCTATTGGGATGATCAAACTAAGGGAAAGTGACTTTTTTTTTAATATGGAGTACTGCAGTAGAAACAGTGGGAAAAGGAGAGAGGGAGAGAAGTAAAATCTTAGCTGTGAGAAAAGGAGTAGCTTTTGTGGTAGTTAATGGGGCTGAAGAATAGGCAAAACTAATGGACAAAAAAATGAGCTTAGAGACAAAGAAGTATGCATATTCACAGAATTTCCCTCCAAAAGATGTGATGCCAAAGAGCCAGAAACTAGCACAGGGACAGAAACTTGTGGATGATGAGAATGAGTGATGGGAAAAAGAGATGAAAAAATGATTTCTTGTTTCATTTTTATTTTGCTGCTCTAATCTAAAATTAACTTTTTCTGTGGCCCAAGATACAAGACTTGACTTCTGTATACTCACAGTTATATAAAGCAGGCATATAAAAACTGTGTTTGTGATAGTTAACTAAGTAATCTTTGCATAGATCCTTGTATGAACTGTTCCTTGAGCTGGACTTTTGCTGCTTTTAGTCTTTGAATGGTCTTCTACAGTGGTAATAGTTCTGCTTCTAGCTGCCTGAATATTGTGTAGCAACATGTCCTGTAATGTAAAAAAGATTATCAGGACATAATGGAAGTGTATGTACAGTACAGAATGGTATTAATCACAAATGCAGTAATACTAATAGAATTACTTGGTATTTGCCCACACTTATGAAATATGAGTCTTTTTCTGTTTAATAATAAAAAGGAAACATTTCACTTTATTACCTTTTTCCTTAAAAAACATTAATCTTGATCCAGATGGAAAGAAAACCTTCAAGCGTGCCAAATTTTGGGGGAAAAAAAGTTCTTAAATGTGAGACGAATGTGTTTAGTTTGTATTATTTCTTTGTCATGAGAATGGTTTCATGTTGTACCATTCCCTGCGCTCCTCACAACCTTTGTCACATGAATAAGATATCAGAACACTAATGACTAATATACAGTGTTCTGTGTCTGCTGGTGCTATACTGTACTGCTGTGACCTTTGCAATATTATGTATTCTGATTGGCTGTGCATTTCACCTCTTCCCCACAAGTTAATAAGGCTGTAAAAAGGAGAGAACTTGAAATCGCCAGCCAGTCAAATTACAGAATATTGAAAAGGTCAGAGCAGTACAGCACACAGAAAAAAATTATGGAATATATGAGGCATTAAAATTCTTGTGACAATGATTATAACAAGAATGGAAAAGGATACCCATTTATGTTATTTCAATCTAGTGAACCCCGTAGGATGATGGACCCAGGACAGCAGTAATTTACGCACCACTGACCCACAGGAGCTTAATTCACCTGTTTACAGGAGTGCTCAGTAACAGGAATGCACATCTGCTTGGGAACCCCCTGCAAAGTGTCCACCCAAAACCACACTGAACCTTCAAACACAGATACTCACTCACAGCTAGAGTGCTGTTTGAAGCTTAGCACTTTTAAACAGTGATTTGAATGGAATATGTATTTGTGTGTCTTTTTAATGTAAGCATATTTTTTCAAGTATACATCATTTTAAAATATGTATATGAATATTCTTTAACCCTAATTTCTTCCTATGGATCTTTTCCTGAAAAACTGTGATACTTCGATGTGGTATAAATTGGAATAAAGTGGGAACAGCAGAAGTGTTTCTCAAACAGCAGCCTTAGGCAAAGGAGTCCCTCAGATTATTTTGGGGAGATATGGAGAACCAAGCAGGAAGGCTGCTGAAAGAAAACCATCACTATGAAAAATATGGAAAGATTAAGGAGCTTGGGGAAGCCCTTCGTGTCTGCAAATGGCTTAATAGTTTTTAAGAGGTTATAGGAGATGGTGGCTCTGAGCCTTCTCCCATTGGAAATCATCTTTTGGTACAGATGTTTGTATCTTAAGTGTTGAAGGAGGTGGTGAGCAATATCTTGGAGTTTGTTTTCTGGCCCTTTAGGTTGTTCATGTTAACGGAGTCATGGGGAGTTCTTGCTTGTTTGAGTGCTGGTGTCTGTCTGTTCATGACAGGAATTACAAGGCAGAAAWGTGCAGGAATGAGGAGGTGTTCTGGTACAAACCACTTGTCTGAAGTAAAACAATGTCTCTTAGGACTTTACCACTGTCTGATGCAACTTCTGTGTAGGTCTGCAGCAGACTTTCTGGTGGGCTACAGTAGGACTTGTGAGCAGGATGGAGAGAAAAACATGCATGAAAAATGGAAAAAGGGAGGCTTCATCCACTTATACTCACAAATTGGGTCCACACTGAGGCAGTCTAGRCAGGAATGGCGTGGAATGATATGACAGGGTTATCGCTGTATCGCTTTCTGTCAGGCTGAACCTATGTGTCTGCATTTTCCAGCCCACTGAAAGCAAAGTTTAAGCAGTGAGAGGTGGCAAAGCTGCATATTGTGAGTCAGCCACAGCAAGACCTGCATTTTAAAAATGTTCTTCTAATATTTTACTTGCCAGCAGCAGTAAGTTCCCAGGTTAGGAATTGGGATAAAACACCTTTTGTCTGTGTAAAATTTGGGGTAGGAAACTTGCAAGTGCTCCTTAGCATTTTATTAGAAGCAATGAAAAATTTTGAGCTGCTATGTTGTCTATCTCATTGTAAATTTGCAAGATCATTTTTGAGCTGAATAAAATGGTTATGTAATTACATACTTCTCCTAATTATTGAGTAATTATATACTTCTTATAATTGCCGAGTAATCACTCTGCTATAACTAGAATTTAATGTTACAACTAATTGTATAATTACTGTATATTAATGTTGTTATCCCGGCAACTTGGAATAGAATGTTATCCTTTTAATTCATTTTCTGTTACTCCAAACTGTGTTTTAAAATATAGTATAGTTAGCCTTTGGAAGAAAGATTAATAATGAAATAAAAATATCAGCAGAGGAAGTACATGGTTCCTTTCCAGGCTCAGGTGGATGAAATTGAAACATTAACAAGTTAAAACTGTACTGTAGATAGAAAAAGTTTAATTTTCTCATGAATTTGACATATAAATTGCTGTTAGGCAACCCACTTTTATGTTTGAGGTTTGAATCTATCCTATGTGCTGATCTGTTAACAATGAATTTTTAAACTTTCTGACACATTGGAGGTGAAATGTTTGAAAAATGCATCTTTTTTTTCACACCCAGTTGAGTCCTTAAGTTTTTAATGTCTCTAAGACCTTAAGAATGTATGTGTCAGATGTGGTTGCATGATCTTCACGAATAATAAGTCACAAACCTCAGAAAACCAGTGATAGATAATAGGACAAATGTGCTTTGTTGATTTGTATCTACTCCCAATTTACACTAAGGGACAGGTTTCACAAAGGTGCAGAAGGAGGGTTTGATATACAATTTTAAGGTGCTTGTGCAGCTTAATGGACATCATACAAATATGGAATATTTGAAAAACTGTTTCAGATTTAATAGCATTTCAGTTTTAATAGTTCATTTGAAACTTGCTTACAAATGAGTAAGCCCAATGAGTTTCCCTTAAAAAATTAGTTAAAAGACTGATTTTCTGAGGTTTTTGTAATTCTATTTGTTTAGATTTTGTAGAGGTCTCAGACGTAAATATGGAATCTTCTAGCTGTGACAATGTCTCAGTTAATTTAGGACATTTTTATAGTTATATTCTGTTTAATCTCATTCTCATACCTGTGGTCTTAGACTTGTCCGATTCTGCTGTTGTTTGTAATACAGGATTTCCATTGACTTCAATGTGAGAGCTCTCCATGGAATGATCCAATGTACAATCATTTATATAGCACATCATSTGTTCAAAATACAGGATAATATTTAAATGAGCTCAGCTTTGCTCTCAGATATGTGACTGAAGTCTTCATTGAGTAAAAAAAAATGTTACTTGGCATATTTTTTTTTATTTTCTAGCCTTACTAAGTATTTTGGAARGGGCTTTTTATTTTTATAGGGTAGAATATTGTCTTATCTCAAGTTTGAGATCTTAAAAGAGTTGCAAAGGACATGTAGGTTGCTGTGGTGCCCTCTGATGATATCAACTGATAAACTGAGTACTTCAAATCCTTGTTTTGTCTTTGAGAGGACTGCAGGCCATGCTGGGAAGCCTGTGTTACTGCAGATGACTATTTCTTATGCATGCAATGGAGTTAGCTTAGAAACTCCGAAGGTAAGGGGTTTTCTACCTAATTCAAAAAGTTTTACCAGTTTTTCATAGGCATAACATTTATCATTAATGTTTGGAATCTGCAATTATCACACAACGGTTCTAGAACTTCTTTTTGCAGTATATAGCAATCAGCTTTGCTACTGGTTGGTTCATGTATTGGTTTGTTTATTTTCCAAGATTTACAAGTACCACAAACTGTTGACAAAAGGAGGAGAAATCATGAATAATATTCTTTCTTCCCAATAGACCAAAACTTTTGTGTGTTATTGGTATAAATGGCAACTCTTCCTTTGAGGAGGAATAGGACTTGGTTCATAAAGACAGTGAATTGTAGCAGGTGCAAGGTCTAACATTTGTTCTTTCCCTCCCCCTCTTGTTTTTCCATAACAGATAATGCTAATTATTCTATYGTAAATGATACTCGGGTGTTCTGCAGCAGCAAAGAATTCAATGTATGGGTACCCATTAAAGGACTGATTCCATTTTCTAACTACACCATACAAGTGAATGCATCCAACAGCCAGGGCAGCTTGATAAGTGATGCTATAACCATAGTCATGCCTCCAGGAGGTAAGTATGAAAAAGTGCTTTTTCAGTGCATGTAACAATTACACAAACACTCTGTTCAACAAAACGTTATTTATTATTGCAGCTGAGGACTGGAAGTTCAGAACAACATGTTTGCATTAATAGTTCTTACTCACAAAATTGTTCTTTTTGACTTCTAATTTGTCACATCGTTCAATTTAAGAACTGGAGAATGAAAATATATAGTTATGTAGTTAGCATATTATGAAGGTGAGAAGTGCATTATGTACTTCATTTTTTTCTGTGAATCGTGGTGTATTCTATCATGGACAGCTAATCTAGTCCAAGAATATAGAGAGAATAACCTGCATTTTGTGATCTGTTTTAGAATAAAAGTTCTAAGTGCTGACAAGGAGCACTTACTGGATAGACTTAGAGAATTTGCTTAGTAATAGTAATATAAACCATTGGCAATATATTGAGCCAGAATCCACAAAATAGTGTAGCTGTAAGAAAGTCAATTGCAATGTGCTGATTTACAGTGAATGAGGCTGTAAGCCAGTCTGGATATTATCTTCATAACAATTTGAAATAAGAGAATTGAGCAAATATGCCCTAAACACTGTGCATGTTTTGTTTTGTGGCTTTGTTGGGGTTTTTTTTCAAGAAAGCTTACATTTATAGCTGATGTAGATGTGTTCCTTTTGCATTCTCTTTTCATGAACAGCCTAGCTAATTAGTTTTCATTAGTAAATGTGAGTGGAAACAATTAATTTAAGGCAATTTGGAGTTTTAATGTAAAAGTCCAGCAACCTGTGATCCTGAGAGATGTGTAGGTGTAGCTGTTGAGCAAGCAAAGTGTAGAGTGACATACAACTGACAAAAGTAAAAGAAAAGAAAAACGAAATAAAGGGGAAAAAAAATCCTATAAACCTTATAGCTCAAAAATACAGTTAGACTTGAAAGAATTTGCTTGCAAACAGAGGGATTGGGTTGGGGGACTTCAGAAAAGAGAGTAAATAGAATACAGAGTTTGTATGACAGATTAGTGAGGAATAAGGAAAAAGTCAGTTCCCAGAACATTTAATACTTTTCCAATCTGATTGTGAAGCTACACCTACCATTAACAAATATACATGGTCATAAAATAAAAAAATTGCATCTGAGTTTTAGTGCTYATTTAAGACTGAGTAGTAAGACACTGATATTTCTAACTTCAGTGTCACATTTCAATTTTGCTTAGCAAAATTTGGTAGTGAAAATTTCACCAGATGACAAAGTAAAAGATAAGCAAGGATGTGCACAAGTTTATGACAGCCATTAAGATACACTTTCTTTCATCATTAGATTGYTGTTGATTACAATTAGAAAACTTATAGCTTTGAAATTATCTTTTTTATGACCTTGTGGTAGTTTAAAAGCAATACCTCATTGGTTAAATAGGTTTTAGTTCATGGTTCCTTTTAGTTAATGATCTGAAAACATATTATCCTGATTTACACATAAAATCATGCTGAAAAGCATGTGGCATTCACTAGGATATGTGTGTTTAAGTAGAATTAAATTAGCAGTGAGAGTTATTAAAGAAATCTTCCATACTATTGTCCAGTGGACTGTGATCTGTAGAGAAATGAATAATAAATGAAGCAGTGCATATGGGAGAAGTGCTCTCTCACACACACTGTAGTGTCACTATATGTGTACACATGTACAGATACATGTGTGTATCTAGGACAATGTATGTTTGCTTTACTGTAATGTTTATTATAATGACTCTTTGAATGCTATACAATTCCATTGCATGCTAAACTATGAGTATAATGGTAATTTTACACTGGGTTGTATTCCGTGCCTTCACTTCACACTTTCTAAATCATTAAATGAAATCTAGATGCTACTAAAATAAGAAGGAATTTTATTTTTTACTTCAGTGGCCAAGATTCTACTTAGAGAGAAGTTTTGTTTGATCAAAAAGTAAAAGAGATCTCATTATGTACAAAAGCACAGCCTTTTAATGAGTGTTAAAATGTAGCATTCTGTTTTCAAGGATAACAAAAAAATGCTGTTTCAGAAATTTGCATTGGGGAGAGTAGTTCATGGAGCTTGATGGAAGATTGTATAAGAGGGAGAGTGATAGAGGACAAAGGAGTATTCCATTTTGAAGTTATTGCTGATCACTGTTCTACAATTATGATACAATTTTTTTTTAATGCATTTCTTTTGTTTGATTTCTTTTTAATTTAAATGACGTTGCACATAGTACAGAGCACACCAAATCTTTAGTGTTACCTGATTGAATATATCTTAATTTCTTATGAAGCTGATTTGCCATGCTTAAAGTCAAAGCTTAAAAAAAACTATCTTAGAAATAAGGAATTTGTTTTATCTAAGCTCTTGACTAAAATTGCAGTGCAGGTTCAAGAGTTCTTGGAAAGATTAAAAAAATAAAAACTGAATCCAAATGTTAATCCATAAATATGAAACTTTCTTTTGACCCTTACCCTGTGGTGGTCTGGAGTTACTAATGGGGTTAGGATTTCAACTCTTAATGGGACTTGGTGCATTAGTGTTTGGTATGCATGGAATTCAGCATTCAGTTTAATAAGTGGTTGACATTGGTGATGTCCCTTAATTTGCTTAAATCTAATTGGCTCTTTTATCAGTCAAACCTGTATGGATTGGCAATTGATCAGAAAGGGTCAGCCATGACTGTGCATGTACTTAAATGCTGGAACCACCAGTTAAAGTCACTGTTGCATAATAAGAAGCTGAAACCATGAGAACAAATGATCTTCAGAGTCGGAAGGCAAAAGAAAGCGGAGAAGTTTTTCAGGATGTTCAAGTTCAGAACAAAGGCATTATGGAGTATATAAATTTTAAATACACTGCTTTTTGCCTCAAGACTTAAAGCTTTTTTTTTCCAGATGAACTGAAATCTTGTCTGAAACTGTCTTTGTTACATCAAAGAACTGCATAGAAAGCTAAAAGAGATGGAAGAAGCATAAAAGGGCATAGTTTAAAATGATTAGTGACAAATTTCATACTGAAGAGGTAGAAGTAAATTTTTTTGAGTTTTATATTTTTTCCAAAAAGAATAAATTTGTTCTATTTATCTTGTCCTAAACTGCTTTTGTAGAAGCTGTAAAAAAAAATATACTAGCCAGTGCTTCACATTAATTTGAGGATGCCAGTGAGTAAAAAATCTGGAAAACAAATTAGTTTAGAATTAATTTAATCAGGTAAATGAATTGAAGTGATACAGAGGATGTAAAACTGCAAAATTCTAGGAGAAAATCTTCTGCACAGGGTTCTTGGTTATACATTTTTCTCCTCAATGAGTGCTGTTTCTGATGTAGTGGCACATAGAAGACCCCATTATTTTAGAATTGCTTTGTAATAAGGGATGGTAAGCTAGCAGAAAGGAAATGTGCAATCACTGCTGATAATAGCTAATACTCTAGTTAAATCCATTTATTCCTTTCCTCTGACCACCAAAGCCCTAGTATGGAAGGGAATGAGAAGAAGATAGATTATGTTGAAAAAAATAGGTGCACAAAGAAAGACAGGCTGCTGCTCTGAGGGGAAGCAGGAAGGTGGAGGCTCAATCATCCCCTACAAAGCAGAGAAAAGGACTGAATTTCCAAGTCATGACAAGAGGTATGAAGGTTGTTGTGGACTGTAATTCTGTATCACACTGCAGAGTTGTCTCCATGTGGATTCTTGTAGTGAGGATTACGAACCATTAACTTGGTGCTGATTTATCTACAGAAAAAAAAGTCTCAAAGAATTGATATATTCTTCCTATGTAAAACATAAAAGGGAAGATACTCTGAAAAAAAATTTACCGAGAGCAATGAAGTACCTCTTTAAGCTCTGCCATAATTTATTAAGCGTGGTGTTCGATTATGTGCTCTGTCTGTGATTTGCACAACATAGGAATGTGTAGCAGGGAAAGATGCCAGATTTTGTTTTGGACTCTCAAGCACCTGCCCTTTGCTGGTCCCTTGGTTGCACGTGGAACACTGCATGCCTCTTCCTGGGCTTGTTCTCAGTGGCAAAACTTGAGCCTACATATCTGTAGCTGTTGATGTTTGTTCAATATCTACAGAAGATGGTGTCCTGCAACCAGAGGATTTCAGCCACTGTTAGTTTCAGTAGCAACACCTCTGAGACTGGATATTGAACCTCATCATAGGACTGCTGATCTAATTATGCAAACAAGTAGGAATCACATCATACAACTTACATTCACATCTGAAAGTATTTGCTCCTGCAAGTTGATCACTGAAGCCAGCAGGCCTCCTTAGAGGAATGAATATTCAGTAAATAAAGCAAACTCATGTTTAGTCAGAATTATTTAGGAAGAAAAATCAAACTTGAATATGGTAGAACTTTCCCTGTGAGAGAGATTTGTTTTCCCGTTTTTCTTAGTACCATGTTAAGAGTCACACCATAAAATTTGTTTTGAAAGCATTTCCTTTACTTCAAATTTCAGGTATTTCTGAGACATTACACATTTTTCTCTCTTTTCCTTCTCTCTCCCTTCTCTAGGGTAAAATTCCACAGGATTATTTTTGTTCTGTGTCTTCTGTGTTAACAGAAAGTTCTGAAACATTGTGCTGATATCTTTTCTAGAGGGAGTTTAAGGAGAGAGCAGGATAGAGTAGGAAGGGGGAAAATGCTCTCCTGCATCTCTTATCAAGGTCCTAGCTAATTAAAGAGTGTCAGTAGCAAGCTGTGTAAATTGTCCATTCCAGTTCCTTTTGTCCAGAAAGAAGATTTCAGGGGGATATAAAGGTAGCATTCCAGAAGTGTTTGTGTGGAAAACTGGAAGTTTTTCTCCTGAAACAGTAATTCTTCTCTAATCTCTGCAGTATTGAACTGATTGTCATTTTCATTAGTGCTACTTTCTTCTTTTATTCCCCTCTCCCAGGCTGTTCAGCACATGTTTCAGTGAGCTCATACTGTGCTATTCTTGATTTTGGGTGGGTGGTTTGGACGGCAAGAGATGAGAGAAGTCTCATTCCTGAACAGTTGTGTCTTCAGACTCTGGCAGTGGGAGGCACAGAGGTGCCCTCTTTACTGCTCACCTTCCTCAAGTGCAGGTTGTTGGGGCTCAGTATAACTCCACACGTCATAAAGGTTGCTTTAAATTGAAGCTCAGTGTGAGTCCTTGCTCATAAAACTGAGGAGTTTTGCCAGCAGGCGATGAAACTCCAACTGTATCCTTTCCTTCTGATTGCCTCATTCTCTTTGCCTTTGCACCCTGTGCTTTTGGGGCTGGGCAGACCTCCCGTGGTTCCAGCTGTGCTCTTTCCAGGCTCCAGACACAGGGCACCTGTATTTATCAGCTCTTCGGTGGCTTTGTCTCTTCCAGAGCAGCGTGAAACAGCTGGGACAAGATCAAACCAGCAATTTTAGTTGCCTAGAAGAACCTAGATGTGTTTGCTTGCTTAGGAAGAGCCAGATGAGAAAGGGAAAACTGCAACAGCTAATTGATCATGTATAAGCAGGCAATTAACCTCACTGAAGAGGTCTCACTCAGGTCTTTCCAAAATGTTAGCCCTAGCATGAGACCCAGGCTGTACTTCAAATCTCTTAGAAGAAATCTGTGCTAGCCAAGATTTCATGCTGGAAAACTACAGCTGAATTGTACTTCTGAAATACAGAAGTACATATAAAAATGGGGGAAATGGGCTGTTGAGGAATCTGGAGAGAGATCAYTATTTAAAATTATTATCTACCATCACATTAACCTATTTCAGACCAATTTCAATTGTACACAAAAAAGGACACAATTTAGATGATGTATGCAGTTTTTATATAATCTGAAGCCTATTCATGCTTGGGGTTTTTTTTTACTTTTGATTTTTCTTTTCATTCTAAGTAAATCTGGACTAGACTTTTCAGTACTGTGATTAAAGTCAGCATTCTTTATGTGGTAAGTTAGGTTCTGTTGAAGGAATTCTACAATAAAATGATGTTGAAATTCATGGTGAAAATGTACAGAAGACATTTGAAAAATCACACCATTAATTTTGTCTTTAGAACCACTTTCCAGATATATGTAAGTATTAGGAATTGAATCAATTGTTGTTACTTTGCTACTATTGATTTGCACTGCTTTTCTAAAAAGATCACTTTTTTAATACTTTTTATTTTTGACAACTCTCGCCCTTATAGTTTTCGGAATAAAATGRCATTTTCAGTAACTGTCAGCAAAGGCAAATATCTGTGTTGTTCATTGGCTTGGGGTTTTTTTTTGGTCATGTCATTCTGTATCTTCTGCACTTGAAGCATCAAGATTATGGAAGTTAGCCTGGTGATTATAAAGCTCTTGAGTGAAGTGGCAAGATTTGAAGGTTTGAGCCACTTTTCACAGTTGAGGAAGTTTTGAAGTTCCTCTGCCTACAATGATCTCTGTACACCTCCAGCAAAGTTCTGTCACTCTGTTACACATTCATCATATTTCCATATTAGGGAAAGGAAGAACTTCATGGGGGGAACAATTAAGGGGTTTTTAAGACCTGGCTGAGATTTACATGGGGAAATCTCATTTTCATTTACAGGGAAACAAATCATTGTTCTTTTCCTCTCTTTAGGTAGGGACAAAATCAGAGATGATCTTTCTTAAACATCATGGCCATAAAAATACTTTTGTTTTTTTTATTCATTCTATTTACAGTTAAAAATTACTCTTAGTAAAATCCCTTTTGGTAGTTTTCTCTGTAGTTTGGAAAAAGATCTGAAATTGAATTTAAAAAATCTGAAATTTTATATATGAATTCTTAAAACACTTTGCAGAATTAAAATATTTTTCAACATATTGTTAATTATTTGTTCTGGTCTTGTTTTAAGTTTGACTTTTCCCTACTCTTTCTTGGTGTAGTGCTCCTCATTCTGTTACATCTCTGCAGTTATCTTTAGGCTAGTTGGCTGAGTACCAAAGGAGAAATAAGCTTCTCTGAAGGCAGAAAGGGAGAGAAAATGGAAGTTGAGTGAGAATCACTCATTAGAGTCACTACATCTCCTCTGGTGTTCTTATAAAACAGTGTTGTTGTATGCTACCCTCTTTCTTACAACAAAGGTGACTGTAAAAGTCTGTAGCCCTCTCTGATTCCTGACATTTGACAGCTTTGCCCTCACTATTCTTTTCTTTCTGAAAATTATTTTTGTGTCTGCATACATGTGCAGATGCACATGTACAAATCTGTATATGATATATTAGTATATGCATGTTCATGTATAGATGATTGCTTTCTGTCTTTTTTTATCTTTGGATCTCTGTGCAGATCGTGTTTATTCCTCTGACAAAGAAATACTATGCTCTTAGATTAATTCCAGCTGAGTAAAATGAGAAAGGGAATTACTGTATTTCATGTTACAGACGGATATGTCCAGTATTGAATTATATTAATCCTTACTGTTTGTATACTGACCTATTTACTTTTATGATTTTTGCAAATATATCTGCTAATTCAGATTTCCAGTAGGCTTCTCAAGTGACTGAGGATTGCTATTCCCATTTTGCAGACAAAGAGAGGCATGTGTTAGAAATGGAAGGTAAAAGAAAATTTTATATTCTTCCTCATGCTGAAAAGTATAATATACATGTCACAAAGTTTGTCAGCCTTTCTTTTTGTCTCTTAGCTTAGGCTGGGGGGTTGCACCTCTGTGAAAGGTGTCACCATGGTTTAATGCAGCCACTGTGTACAGAAAAAATGCATGGATTCAGGTCAACTGATTTTAGATAATCCAAACATCTCTAATAACACATATATAAAGAAAAGAAGTTGAATAACTGAAGAGACGGCATTATATAAAGAAAAAATATTTATCTTTTCTCTATTTTTCCTTACATTGAAGTTCTGAGTGCTCTTACATACTAAGTAGCCTGTTTGAGAAAATTATTCATAAGAAATTGATGTTGCTGTCCAAAATAGTCAACTGATGGTTGTAATCTGAATTAATCAACTGTAAATTTTCTGTGTTGAGAATTTAGCCCTGTGTTTTAAAAATGAACGAAGGAGAGGAGGTTTCCCCTGGCTCTTTACCTCTTGTCGAAAGATTGAAAAAAGTCTGTATTTTAGGGAATAAGTATTGCCAAGGTATTTACTTTACCTCAGCCTGTGGTGAATAATACGTGTATTTTGGGGTAAATACTCTGAAATGTCTTGTGGCACATAAGGCAAAACACAGTCAGCCTGGTTTGGGTTTGAATAAAATGTGATGGTGTTACAAAGACTTTTAATGAATTAGACTACCTGATTTCGAGCCAGATGTCAGTAGTCAAGGTCTTTTCAGTAAAAATACTTGTGAACAGATCATTCATTGTTGTATATTGATACACTTCCACCAATTGCAGTGGATTTATGTCTTCTTCAGTATTATCTAAGGAAATGAAGCCCAGAGATAATTCATATAAATGGTTTATTTGTTAAAAGTATCTAGAACAGGACATTAACTGATGAATAGCTACTTAATAATGCTGTATGAGCTATGTGGATAGCTCAGCTATAAAATGTTGTAATCCTTTTACTCTATTCATCAGAGAAGTCAACTGTGTATTTTGAACAGATTATTTCTCTGTGGGAATAGTCCTTTCTGAATTGCTTTTTATTCACCTTAAATATGAAATATTTTGCTTCAGTATGTAACACCTAGATCATATTTCTGTCAATTGAAATGCTATTTTTAGTGGGGGACCAATCCAAAAAAACTGCCAGGGATTTTTGCCACAGTCAGGTGGAATGGAGATGTTACCTTTCATATTCTTTCATAGCTTTTCTCTGTTAGAGCACTGGCTGAAAGAAAAGGAGATCTGGATTGTTTATCCTGTCTCCCAGTTGCTGGGCAGTGTACTAATCTCTGGGTTCATAAGCAAGGAATGCAGAACACTGTCCATCTATCCTGTTGAAACTCTGCTATTATGTGTGTGTGTGTGTGTGTGTGTGTGTAGGAGGAAGTCTCATTTATTGGAGGAAAAGACGGAGCAGGTACTGTTGTAACCCAAGGCTGATGACACTTCCCAGGCTGGGGTGAGGCGGTGTTCATGGCAGCAGCAAAGAGGGCAGGAGGAGAAGGTGCTGAGTTCTGGGCCTTYGTGGATCTGGATTTATGTTGTTCATAAGGGTTGATACTCAGCCTGAGCATCAGAATGGGATCCTATTGCTGTTTTCTAATACAGCTTAATTTATTGATACTGCAGCTGTTGAACTAGACTGTAACGTGAAGTGACAGCCATAGCATTGCAGTTGGCATTTTGAGAAGTGATAAGAATTCTTGTTTACTCTGTAAATGTGGTAGTTCAGATTTGCTGGCCTCAGCCTCCTGTGTTACGTAAGAAACTAATACAGAGTGTTTTGTTGTTTTTTTTCCTAATTATAACAGTTTTATTTCCAGAACTAAATTTTTGAGTCTTTGCTTTTCCATTGTGCAGATTACACCCTGAGAGTTTTGCATGTTGATCAATGGCAGGATTTGGTTATATACAAATAATTTCTCCATACTAGTAATGATGACAGATACAATTAAATTAATTCTTTGCCATCTCCTTTGATGTACACAGATTTTCCCCATTAATATTGATGGACTTCAGAGTCACAAGCACATGTTGGAGGAGGGCGGGAGGGGAGAAAGCCCCTGAATGTTGTATTTTGCTCTTTGTGGAGCTGACTATATCACTTTATGTTTAAATGTAAGGAAAGCTGCTGACAGTTTTGATATATTAAATTATAACTGAGAACTAATTCAAGGATCAAAGATGCTCTTTGGGAGACATCACTTTACTGGTAGGAAAAATCATTACCTTTTTTTCTCAGTCTCGTGTATTTGTACTATATGTCTTGGAAATATCATTCCCTACAGTTTCTGAATCTTGATGTTTAATTTAACGCAAAGGTCTTTGAGCAGCACAATGGGAGGGGGGCTTCTGTTAGTAAAACCTCATAGAAGGAAATTGAAATGTACATGTTTTTTCTCATTTATCAAAGAAGTGCAAAAATCTAAACTGACATTTTATATCAAATGAATTATGAACTGTGTACCTCGTACCTAAGGGAACAACAACTAAATTAGACTTTTGTTAAAAAGAGAGAGAGAGAATAAAAATAGGCTTTTAATAAAATATACAGTCATTTTTGGTATTTTGTCTGAATCTGACAGGTATTGTACTTTGCAGAAGAAAACTAGAGTATAGGCTACTTCAAAGTCTATATGCTTTGAATGCCTTAGAGTCAATTGAGAAGCAGGTTAAGATAACACACAAACCAGAGTTTCTACTTAATAAGTATTGTTGCTTTGATATTTTTGTTTTCAGCCTTGTCCAACTCAGGTGATCAGGAAAAGATAATATACTTTTTAATAGCTTGAAGATTGAAGGAAATTAGTATATGATTTGTTTGGCGGTTGGGTGGTTTTTTTTTTTGGTTGGTTGGTTGGTTTTTTTTAAACTTCCTTTTTTGAGAATATGGTTGCTACTGAAAGAGAACTTTCAGAGAGCAAAATTTTAGAAGACACTTGATGGAAACTTAAACAGTAAATTTTCAAAGAATTATGTTCTCAGTATTCTGATGTCATGACTTCTACTGTCTTTAGGTGAACAGCATTTCTTGCAAGGAAAGATGAGACTCCCAGTCTGCAAAGTTAGAGTTTTTGATTCATTTTGACAATGAGTCAAAGTCTTTTTGTAATTACTATATACGGCATAAAGAATTAATTAGTAGCTGTGAACAGCAGCCAGCTCTGGGTTGTCTTGATTACTAGGAGCAGAAACTTTGAGGGAATCTCTTTTCGTCCTCTTTCTGAAAGTAAGGAAAGAATGTGAGAGGGAGAAAGTCTGTTCTTGCTGCAATTGTTTTGTGACCGAAAGGTAGTCCAGTGACCTAGATCTCACAGATACCTGTAGGATAATCAAGGTATAATAAGACTGCACCACCCACTGTGCGTAGTGGCTCCCTAACACCAGCTAATCTGTCATCTTGTCAGATCCATTTTCTATTTATGGGCACTCTCAAGCTTGGTTCCCATCAGAAATTGTAGTATTTCACACCATCCATTATGTACTGCAGAGAAATTTATGGATTAAAAATAATTACAGGTAATCTTATTGCAGATCTAATTTATTTGCAAGCCTGCATTGCTCTCCAGTCTGTATATATAGGGATATATAAACTGAGGCTTCTGTCAAAATGCACATCAACTGGTAACACTGGAGTTTTCTACCAACAGGGTAGCCTCTTTACCAGTCCACTGGCACATTCATACTGCAGGAGTGCAGTATGAAGAGAGTTCTTACTTAATGAGACTTCTTATTTAATGAGAACAGTCATATCTTTTCCAGTATCTTGTTTTCTTTAGCATTCACTTAAGATTGCTGTATTTTTAGTTTCTTTTACCACGTTGGATGGAGATATAGAATCATAGGAATCATTTAGGTTGGAAAAGACCTTTAAGATCACCAAGACCAACCATTAACCTAACACTACCAATTCCACCACTAATCTGTGTCTCTAAGTGCCACATCTGCATGTCTTTTAAATACCTCCAGGGATGGTGACTCTACCTCTTCCCTGGGCAGCCTGTTCCAGTGCTTGACAACCCTGTATTGCTAATAGTCGTTTGCAGAATCCGTGTCCACTTGGTCRAGTAGAACGCTGCTTTCTGGTTTTGAGTATCCTATGTTATCCTTTTGCTTTTAGTCTTAAAATAAATCAATATTAAAAATTTATTTTTAACAAATTATGCTTGAAACTGAGGCATATGCTTCTTGGAACATCACTACCTTTGTGCCTTTTCCTTTTATCTTGCTTCATCTTCTATGATGTTAGAGTCCCCTTCATAGAATTATTAGGCTGAAAAAGAGTTAATTGGAAAATCAGCTTGTGCCATCTTTTTTTTTTCTCAAAACTGTAGGTTATCTCATTTCTGGTAAACGTTTGTTTAGTCTGATGGAGATTTGAAAAATTTCTTGCATAAGTTTAATCCCATTGCTGTGTCCTGTTTCCCAGGATACACAGCAATGCATGTCGTGGGACATGTCTATCCCTTATTTTTCTGTAAGCTACTTAGGTTTAAACTTTTTTCCCTGGTCTTTTTCCAACTATCCTTGATAAAATTTGATTATTTTTTTGTTGCTTTTGGGAAACCTCTGTATTTTCAGAGCTACCTAAGAACTGTTTAGTTTCAAATAAGAAGATAGTTTCTTAAAGCTGTTTCAGAGATATTTCATTTTCCAGTAATCAGAATCAGAATTAACCAGCAGAAGCCATTTGTTTAATTGCAGTTTCTGTCTGATTTTGTAATACTATTCCTTATGGTTTTCCCTCATAGTATTTTTAAAAAAATTAATTTTGTTATATGACAGTTATTGGCTAGCCATCCTTTTAAACAGTCTGATGAATAATTAGTTTTACTGGGCAGTTATAAATTCTAGCCAATGTCCTTACTACAGGTATTAAAATCATTAATCATTCAGCTAATTGCTTATTGACATTCTTTTGTAGCTTTTAGAGTTTAGTAAAGTTCTTGCTGAGTAAGATGGACAAACTTCTACCTAACATGAGGAAAGAAGGCAGGTTACTTCTTATGTAAAGGTGAGGTGACAAATCTATAAGACATTTTTATAGTGTTGACCTCAGTAAAATATAACATTTAGGAAAGGAGCATCTCTTACAGATATTTTCACTAGAGACCCGTGCCTGGATTGCAGGTGTTGAGGTTGTATATAAAGAAAAGTTCATTAAAAGGAGGGGAAGGTCTGATTTTATTTTGGTGTTTGTTTTTATTTTTTTTCCTGGAGCAGTATTAATGAGGAATAAGAAAGTCTGCTTTGAGATTTCAAGACAATTGTCTTAAACTTTGGGCCTGCAGGTCATGGAGTAAAGCCTGAGTTGATTTTTAGGGCCATACTTAAATTGTGCTCTCCAGTTTAGAATACCAAATAGTGCAAGTGCAGAAAAATCTGCAGTTAGCACTTCAATCCAGATAAAGATAATTTTTTTATTTTTTTCATACATCTTATTTTTATTTTTCTGAATGAGATGCTATACAAGTAACATTAAAGATTAATGTTAAAAGTGAATAGATTTACAAAGCCACTCCTTTTCAAATGAAATTACTATTACACCAGAGAGCAGATGTATAAAACGGGATAGATCATGAAGAGAGAACAAGATATTTCTGTACCCAGTTTATGTTATGCTTCTGAAAAGAAAATTTCACTAATGTGAGGTGCAAACAAGTTTGGATTTATTTGGAAGYCTATAAATGCTTTAAGCTACTCCTTCATGTCTCTCTACTTGCTTTTTCCCAAAACACAGCTTCCTTTCTTTGCAAGACAAATGTGCCAGAGAGGGAAAAGCAAGAAGGCTACCATGAACCTTACACATTGGATGTTCCAAAGTGTATGGATGTATGTGGAATAAGGGTGCATTGTCCTTGGTATATGTATTATTAGATGGAGCTATATCTGTAACTGAAAACATCCAGCAGCGAAATTATAAAATTAGAAAGAAAATCCAAGAATATTCTGTGCATTCTCTAGTCCTTGCGAGTATGAAAACCAACATGGTTGAACGTGTATATTTAATGAAAAAATCAAGAACAACTGCTTATATTCGCTATACGCTGAGAAGGAAGAATAACRGGGAAAAAGGGTTAAAAGCAAAACCAGGGTAAACTTCAATGAATCTGTGAAGATAAGAAACAAAAAAAGCAATCTTCTGCTTTGCCAAGAGATAAAGGTTTATAACTAGCATGCTGTTCTAGTGATGACATATGGCCCAGCATCATGGCTTGCCTTTCTCTGAAATGAAACAAAAGCACATGCCCAAGKTGAAAATTATGGGGAGTGCAATGACTGGAATTATTTGGACTGAGCAAACAACTAGATAACAGGCATACCTGGGAAAATCAGAAGAAACAAATGTCAACRTGCAGAACATATTGCCATAAAAAGTGCCATAATGAGATGATCTCAGTATGGGCACCTGAAATAGAAAATGAATCAGGAGTATCTAAACAACCTCTACAATGAGATAAAGAAATGGGGTTTGTGAATTGAACCTGGAAAAGACTAAGAGTAGTCATGACAGAGTGAGACATTCATCTAAAAGCAGTCTGACTGGAACCTTTCCTTGCTATTATGGCACAAACTCTGGAAAGCCTGTTTTCCTCCTCTATAATTAAATGCCTGCGGTTATCATTTGCATCCATATGTATGGAATATATTTTGATAAGATACAAATGCTAAATATTTTATACATGCAGATGTGACAAATTGTATAGTTACATTTACATAGCTCCGAACTCTTCTACCTGCCTRTCTGGAGTTATTATGGATACTGCAGGATCAGTATATCTGATCAGTGTGAAAACTGATGACACTTCACTTCAAAGTTGGTGTGAGTTTGCACCAAATTGATAGATATGTAATTGAGCTCTACTGGCTTTTCTTCTTCTAATGAATAGTGCAGACATTTTTATAACTAAATAGTCATTTATTGTCCTAATAGTAGTTCACCTTTTTATAATCCTACTTAAAGTCATCTACTTTCAGAAAATTTACATTTCAGATAAATTCTTATTGGAAATATAACGAATATGTCTCAGGAAAACATAAGCTTTCAACATGGACTAAACATTTAAGCACAATCATTTCACACAAAGCTTGCTGCCCTAAAATAAACAAATACTTACAAAGCTGACTGTAATTGCATATGTTGTTTAAGCTAAAGAAATTGAGGCAAGAAGTTGAAACACTTTTCAAAGGCTGCTTAGCACATTACTGGCTGGAGAGGGATCAGGTCTTTCTTGACCCATCTGCATGTACCTGAGTATCTGTAATACAGTATATCATTGTCATCTTGAAACAGTCTTCAGATTTTATTGTTTTGTGGAACTGTTTATTAATTATTTGATTAGAATTGACATCTGATTAAATATTTTATTCTGCCTTTTTAGTCTCTTCATATAAAAAGCATGACTTTCTGCCCTGCTAAGTGAGAATTTACTGGGCTGGATGTTGATTCAGTAGGTTGCAAGTGGAGTGCTTGCCCCCTGAGGGTCATATTAAAGCTCGAGGGGAGTTTTTTGAGCAACACTGCATCTTAAAGACGATATATCAAGCTGATAGATACATGGCTCTTCTGTTGAGAAATTCACAGTAGAATTATTGCTTGTTGCCAGTTATTACTTGGGTTGTAAGGAGTCTCTCGGGAGTATGGATTGGATAAAAAGGGTTAAGCTGGGGGAAATGTTACACTGAAGACCTTGATGATGAGGAGCGTTTGAAATAGTCAGAGGATGTTTTGTGTGCAAATTAGAATTACCATTTTGGGGGGTAAGTGCTCTGCAGTTTTAATGAGCAAATCGTGATTAGTTTAATAGAGCACCTTTCTCATTATGACTCAGCAGAGACTTGACAATTTATTTGCTGTACCCTCCTGCCCCCCTGCCCCATTCCTTTGGAAAGCACTAAGCTGAGAACACTCACCAGTACCTATCTGAGGACATTCTCTATGGGCTACAGGAAGTCTTTCAGATAAAGAAAATTGCTGTATATATTAAAATGTTGATTTGAAAGCAATCGGCTTGGCTTGTTCTGCAGGTCAGTTGACTTTCACAGTAGAGATTTGTCCAAATTTTCTACTCTTCCCCATGCTGTGCTTTTGTTGGTAGAAGAGATTTGAACATTTAGCTGAGATTACCTTCGCCATTAAAATAACATCCACACTGTGGAATTGTTATTGACATTTAGACAGCTACATCTTTGTTTTTTGATGAACATTCCTGTATCGCTATAATAACCACCTCTATACATACATAAAGCTTAATCAGAGCTTTTACTTTGTAGACCTCACAGAGCTTTACAAAGAAGGATAAGTATTATTATCTCCATTTAACAGATTGGTAAATGAAAGACAAAGGTGAATTGATGTGTCCTGACAGAACTGGGAATAAATTTAACGCTTTTGCCTCCTCAGTGAGTTGCTCGCACTGTCTCCTCAATAACAATGTGAACTTTGGCTTCCTGGCCAAATTACTAGGTCAGCTAATTAGATTCATTTCTAGATGTAGCTTTTTTTGCTGTCTAGAATTTCTGCGTGCACTTAAACAACTGGTGCATTTTAAGCTGCAGACAGTTTTAAATGAGGTAGTACCCTTTGAAGGGATATTGACTCTTTCCACTGGTGTCAGCTTAGAAAAACACTTAAAAACCCTCTACTAAAAATTTTTACATTACTTACATCATCTTGCTCATGCTGGCTCAGTTTGCCTGCTAACAACTTCAGGAATCACTTTATAAAGGATGCCAGAATAATTCATGATTATCTATGAGTACTATACCTTACAACCATAAGTTTTAAAACCTCTTATTGTGCAACTTAAATCCAACACTGCTTATGTTGCTGCTAAACAGAACAATGTTAAGTGAGGTAAATATATGTTCTCCATTTTACTGTGAGAGTGAACTTCACACGCAGGGACATTTGGTGTGCAGATGTTTGGTTTTGATGGCTCAGCTGGAGGAATATTGGGTCTGTTTAAATTAAATCAGCCATCTTCCCTCTGAGTTGAGGGAATTCATGCAGACCACGAATTACCTTAGTCTCAGAGATCTTCTGGATATGGAAACAGGAAGATTTTCTGTTTTATTTGGGATATACTGGATCCTTATTGCCTAGATGTAGATAACAAGAGCAGGAGGGACCATCCAAAGAGAGTCAGGCTGGCTTAAGCCCCCAGATTATATGTTTGTTTTTTTCACAGTAACAGAGAGGAGCAGAAGGGAGTGAGGGAAGCTGAAGATTCCGTTCTACTTCATCTTGTAAAAAACCCAGGARGGCTGCAGGGATAGGGGCCAATTTTCAGAAGTAAAATACCTGGTAATAACTCCAGTAGCCAGCAGCCAGCTTTTAGTAAAAATTTTGTGTGAGAACTGGCAGACCCTGAATTTAATGTAAAAGGACCAAGTCTCTTAGGTTGGAGCGGGACGTGTTTTGTGCCTTTCTCTGTAATAGAGTTTGGATCTGGAGATGAAAAATGTTGAAGTTCCTCAGGCATAAGTATGTATAATCAGAGTAAAAATATCAGATGCTAGTTCACATATCTGTGTATGTATATATCAGTATAAATAAGAACTATTATRTGTGACTGATGTCTTTCTTTTTTCGGAGTCAATGCATCCTTTCACCTTTTTCAGAGAGAGAATAATTCAGASAGTGTATCACAAAGTCTGTTTCTTTCCTCTTAGTAACCACCTCATATATAGGTGGCAAATGAAAATCATAAAACTTACTGTAGATTACTGTTTGCTCATCTTAAAACTTACAACTTAGGCCCTGAGGCTTAACAACTACACTTTAAGTTACAGATCTATGAGACTGGGGTTTTTTCCAATAGAGACAAGAAGAAAATAACAGCAACAACAAAAAAAATTCCTGTTGGAAAGACCAAAGGAAAAAAGCAAATGGTAACTACTGGACCATGAAAAACAAAACTATTATACAAGAGTTTAAATGACAAAGGCAGTAACTTTCCAGTGTTTTAACTCTAGAAAAGAGCTACAGAGCTCTGGCTACAGTTATGCGTTATATATAAAAGTTTCAGATATGTGTTTTAAGTACAGAAAGTTTCTTCAACAGATTGATTTCTTGTTGAATAAAAAACAAAGCCATAAACTCACAGGTGTAAWTTGGCATAGTTCTTTTTACTGCATGCAGTGAATTTTGCAGCAGTTAAAGGTCATTGGTGGTATCATTACTGACACATTTTGATCTGCAGTTCCTTGGACTTAATAAAAATTAATTTCCTTAACAAAAGAGTGGGCTAGAGACTGGGACTTCAGTGAATCTATTTTGATTTCTACCTAAAGATGTTCTTAGCTTAAAATTTCTTCTGTTTTCTTTTAAAATTATTATTAATTTGTAAGGGTGAGAAGGTATCTGAATCGTAAAAAGTCGGATCAATTTTACTCTTGCTGGGTAACATTTCTGTGAGCATTTCCTTGGCTTCTCAGGGTGGCAGAGCTGGGCTCAGGGAGAAGTAGATAATATTTGAACAGGTGGTAGAAAATATGTTACTTCTGAATTACTTTTGGTGTTTGGAGGTTTGCTTTTAGCAAGATGATATTCACGTAACTGTATTGGAAAGAAGAAAATTAAGAATCAGCATTGTTCAGTAGTGAAAATGTTAAACTAAATGGACCATGTTAACATTACTGTTGATCCTGAGGAACAGTTTTTCCAGTATATGGAGCATTTTGTTTCCATGTGGCATATGTTCTSCATGGTTTTCTCTGCTCTAATTCATCCGTGTTTTTCAACAGCTCCAGATGGCGTGATGCCTCCAAGGCTTTCATCTGCCACTCCGACCAGTCTTCAGGTTGTCTGGTCTACACCAGTTCGCAACAACGCCCCAGGCACGCCCAGCTACCGACTCCAGATGCGGCGGAGGCGTTCTGCTGGTGACATTTTAGAGTACGCAGAGTGTGGCAAGACCCCCATCCACTGCTGAGCAAGAGAAGTCCCTTTATCTTGAATATGGCTCAACTTTAGGATGGCTGATTTTGTCACAAGATGCAATGTTTTAGTCTTTCTTTAGGTGCTGGGATGTGTTCTGAAGTAACTTGTGGTTTTCTGGTTTTCTTTGCAGTTTGCTTCCCAGTCCTACTGCTTCCTTACAACACAGGGTCGGAGACCTGCAGCCCTACACTGAGTATGAGATGAGAGTGGTTGCCTCCAATGGTTATGGCAATGCTTATAGCAACTGGACTTCAATGACTACAGCAGAGGACAGTAAGCAGTTGGATCTTATTTAACTCCCTGTAGCAGAAAATATAAGTAACAGTCCAGCTGCCATTGTACATAATTTGTTATCTAACTTTCTCAGTTAAACAGCAGTAATGTATTTCCTTCCCTAATATTAACTTGAAGTTAAAACTCCTAAAGGATCAAGTATCTGTTGTCTTATATTTTCATTAAAAAATATGGATGTTTGCACATATATTTTGTGAAACAGTATCTTATTTCTGTATATAATATCCCTCCACCAATATGTAGTTCATATGTGGTTAGTTTAAGATACACTGGTAAGTACAGGTTTGTACGTGGTGTTCCTTTATATTCAGGGACTTGATTCTGATTTCAGTCATATCAGAGAAAATAAGTTGAAGTTAATAGTATATGATAGTTGTCTTCTCTCTGTATTGAGAATACTTAAGCTACCCCAGAACTTTTCATTGCCAGTGATCTTTGTTAATTCAAAGTGGTGACCTACTGGTCTGAAATTTGGTTTGTTATTGTCAATCCCATCACTTTCATTGTTAATAGTTCTTCGTTCTGCAGACTCACTCCACACAATTTGTTCAACAGCACCTTGATTTAACGAACAGGTGTCAGTATACTGGTGCAACTTGACAGGGTAGGATTCTGCACCTGATTCAATATGTACGCAGAAACAGATGACAAAAATTGAGATTGTTGTTGATAATACATATAGAAAACACATGATTTCCAGCTTTTTAAAGAAACTGAGCTGTGAGTTTTCTTGTACAAGGTAGCAGGATATCTAATATTGTTGTAGCAAATATTCAGTGCTGGTGATTCAACTTCATTTTAGTACCATCTCTAAATGGATAGCTGTCTATCTTGAGAAAACACCCAGCAGAAAACTTTTTCCCACAACTAAAACATTTTTGTCTTTGAAGCTGAGCAAATGATTTACAACAGAAATTTATCTGATAAATTCATTTAAGCTCCAAAGGTATTAATGCTTCTATGAACACATTACCTGCAAGTAAATGTAAGTTCTGAACTTAGACTTTAGATACCAGAATTGTATTGTCTACTTGTAGAAATCTTTGTTGGGATTCAGTTGCTTCATTATATTTTTTATTAAAGAAAGTGGATACAATATTACTGAACTTGTCTACATTCATAGTCTGAATGCATCCAGTCTCCTATGACTATTTTGTTCAAATTGCAACAATTGTTTAGCTGTGGTCTGATAGTGCACATAGTGGTGTTTCTTTTCACATACAAGGAGCACTGAAGTATGTTTAAAAGGCATCACTTGTTAGTAATATAAAAATTATTTTTGTGTGATGTAGGTGTACAATTTTAAAATTCTCTTTTGAGGAGTTAAGGATAGCATGGAAAACCTACACAGGAGATGTATTCCTATATAACCTTGTTGAACACACATGTAGGTCACCTACTGTATAGAACTTGGATGGTCTTTGTGCACTAGCATGAAATGCTATGCTTTGCAAAACCTGTCTGCAAATATGCCTTAAATTAGTGTGGAACATAGATGTTGCCAAAGGAAAGTTAAGAACAAGAAAATGAAAATATAATGGTTCCGCCAGTGCTTATGCGATTAAAATATTTTGAGATTGAGAAACAGCTCACCTCTTCAGCTGTGATACTGCATCTTGTTCCTTAGCTGAAAACAAACTTCTGTAGTTCACTTATAAACTCCATGTCTCCAAGGAGAAAATTCTTTTCCGTAAAATGTCCTCTTCCATTTGGATTGATACTGCTAAAGAATACGTGCTGATGTATCCCCAGTATCCAACAATCCTTGTAATTTAAAAAAAAAAAAAACACTCAACTTTCAGTGGTGAGAGAGGACTCTGTTAGTGGTGTCATTGTGGTAAGCTGCCATCTGTGAAAGGATATTCAGCTCAATTGCATAAGACTGAATGATTGTCATTGGGTCTAAGCAGTCTTTTTGTCAAGGTTTCAACATGTTTCTTATGAAACTGCCTATACTGACAGTTTGTTGCAGAGGTACACTGGCCCTGCTAACCAATAGACTTTGACTTTTTAAAGTACAATTTAAAAGTAGAAATTTCCCATATCTCTTACTCTGCTGAAATATACGTGTGTACACATGTTCTTATTGAATTTTATTCAGTGAATATATGTCTTTTTTGTTTCTCCAAAGCATAAAATATATGCATGTGTGTGTCTATGTGCACATACACTTGACAGCAATAGATGTAAATCAACACACCCACTTTTGAAGTCAGTAGAGTTCTAGTAGTACAAGCTGATGATTTCACAGTATATCTGCCATATTATATTTTATTTATGAAAAATATCTAGTAAAATAGGAGGGTAGTGGGAATTATTAAGGAAAAATTACCAAATGCTGCTGTAAAAATCTGTTGTATCTCACCATGAAATGTCTTAATATACAGATTAGTGGGTTTGGGGTATTTTTTAATGCAAGAAAAAAATGCTGTAAATAATTTTCAAATACTCCCATTTACATGATTGTGACACTAGTAACTGATTCCATGCATTTTTTAAAGTCTAACCTGCCCATGCCAGATAACAATAATATACATAACTATGAATATTTTAAAACCTGCTAAACCTGCAATTAATAAAAGATGTTTGTTCCAGTGATCTTGGTAAGTATAGCATCAGACCATTTACTGCCAGGATATCTACAAATAGAAACAGTTGATGAAGTTTCTGGATTAGAGCTTGCTTTCAGTAACTTGAATGTAAATCTAAGACAACCCTCTTGCAATCAGTGTAATGACCACTGAACTGAGAAGTCAGTATCTACCATTGAACTGAGAACAGAATTGCATGCATTGCATTCAGAAATAAAATGAAATCTTCTAGATAAAATAAAGGAGATACAAGTTAGGATTTCCCTCTAGATATGGTGAGCCTTTGAGCTCTCTGGGAGTTGCAAAGACATTGGTTGTAGTTACCTCAACCTGGCCCAATGGCAGCTGCTGGGTTCATATGGTGTGGATTTAAGACTCGCTATACTGGCTGATAGCAATGCGCATGGTGTAATTTTGGATCAGAGGGATAGCTCCCAAATGAGAAAGGTGCTTGAGAAAATCCACCGTGACTTGGACAAGTTTTAAGCTAGCAAAATTTCTTCCTTAAAGAAAAGCTTCCTGTTACTTTATTAGCTTTTGAAYGCCCCAGAACCTGTCTGCAGCCCAATGAGTTGCATACATCAGGACATCTCAGTCACCAGCATGTTCTCTGCAGTGACTACATTTCAGTTCTGTGAGTCAGTGTACAACTCCAGTATGGAGAACTCTTGCTAAAGCCCTTTTAAAAGTGCCTAGCTTGCAGTAGCTGGAAGATTTTGCAAGTTGCCTATCAGGCAGTCCAATTTTTTATTTTTTATTTCTTACATAAATGACTGCAAGTCCATCTCTTTTATACATAATGAAGTTATAGGCCAGCCCAGTGTTTCTTCTCAATAAGTAAGGTCAAAAACACACAGTAGTCACTGGAGATCATTACATATTGAAGTTGCTAGAGAAAAAAGAGCAATTGGAAAAAAAGAAAGAGAGTTTCTGCKATGTATCAGCTGAGCTATTTCTTGTCAAATCAGGGAAACATCATTTCTATGGTAGAGAGTGCTACTGTGTGCTCCTCTGGCATGCTTACCACAAAGCTTTGGTTCCGGGATGAAAAACCCTAATCTGAAGGAAGACCTCATTGCAGTCTACAACTTCCTCATGAGGGGACGAGGAGGGGCAAGCAATGATCTCTTCCCTGTGGTGACCAGCGATAGGACCCAAGGGAATGGCCTGAAATTGTGTCAGAGGAGGTTTAGGTTGGATATTAGTTAAAGGTTCTTCACTCAGAGGGTGGCTGGGCACTGGAACAGGCTGCCCAGGGAAGTGGTCACAGCACCACCCTGATAGAGTTCATGGAGTGTTTGGACAATGCTCTCAGGCACATGGTGTGATCCTTGGGCCTGTCCTGTGCAGGGCCAGGAGATGGACTCAATGATCCTTGTGGGTCCCTTCCAACACAGGATATTTTATAATTCTCTTTAATCTTCCTGATGCAGACAATAGAGAGAGGCAATGCAGAACAAGAAGGTAAATGGTGCAGTTCACAACCTTTGGAAGCCCTTGCTTTCTCTGCTGCTGCTATTTGTTGTATGAGAAGACAGGTCTCCTACTTTAGCTATGTAAGTTAGTTCCATAGTTTAGACATTTAAACTAATCCACAAATAGTTGATGTTAATGTGTTCACCTATGCTCAAGAAAGAAAATTGGAAACTGAAGGAAGAGAAAGCAAAACCTTGTGAGGTGATGAAGGGAAGAGAGAGAAATCATGTGAAATACTTGACAGGGTGAATAGCAAAAGGACAGAACAAATTAAGCAGATGTAGTAGTGGCACGTATGATAAGACGATCATATGATGAATAGTACAAACTGCCCAGGCATGGCTATAGATTAGGAATTAGAACTTTATTAACTGATAGAAATGAAGTTCTGGAACCAACGCACATTTGGAGCAGTAGAGGGCAGAAAATCTGAATACTCTGAAGACACCTCTTAATACATATTTGAAGGGGTTCATATGGACTGCGTGTCATTGCATGAACAGCTTAACAACTTTTGAGTTCTGTGATCTCATGTGATAAAAGATTCTTGTGGTCCCTTGTGCCTAGAGCTACACAATTTGGATTTGCTGCTGGGTACAGTCAGTAGTATATGAAAGACACCACATTTTGTTAATATGTATAATTTCATTGTCCATGGTCCTGAAAAAAGTAAATGATTCAAGAGTAAAAGGCACAGAATTTCTATTCTGCTTAGTGAGAGAGTTTGCCAGCAAATCAGGTATTTCTCATTAGCTTTAAAGGGCAGTAGTCCAGGTACACGTCTTAGTATATTAAATGTAAACGTAGATTCCCCCCACATACCTCCATGTGAGTATAACTCCTGGCTTTCCAAGTCTCACAGTAAGTAAACAAATGTGTGGGTCTAGTCAGGGAATTAAAAAAGATTAATGACAGTTTTGTGCCTTTATTTTAGGTGGAGTCTGAACTTTTGAAGCAGATGAGCAAAATAGCCTACCATGAAAGATAATTTCATTTGCCAAAATGAAACTACCTTCTGCTATTAATAATGTAATGAAATGGTTTGAAATATGAACTAAGAAACTTAAGGACAAAGATGCCCACTGTTCTCATYTTCAGTAGTTACTTTCATAAACAATTACATCCATGTAAAAAGCTTCATGATTTTATTTTCATCATTGACAGGCTGAGCTGTGTAGCTGTCATACTTTGCAGTCTTCCCTCCAGTGACAACCACATTGACAACATGTTATACTCCACATTGATTTTACAGTTAAGGAGCTGATTGTGATATATAGGGATTTTAAGAATTCAGCTGAGAGGATGACTTTTGCCTTTTATCATTCCATTAAAATTTTATAACCATCTTTTTCATGTCATTTCATCCATGAATTCTTACTTTAGAAAGTGATAGCTACTGCTGCGAGCATAACTTTTTTCATGTTCAGAGCTTTTTATTGTATTAGCAAACTATCCCAATTATAGTTAATACTCATGTTTTACATAATTGTGGTGACCCTTTCAACCAAGCAGTATCGTGCTAGTTGATTTGTACATAGAATTAGACAATTCTGCTTGCCATTTAAAAATAAGCTGCACTGAACGAGTGTTGGGGACCAGGATTTAATGCTTTCCCATCCAGTGGGGCCAATTAAGCATCTCTCAAATGTCTTGTTTGAACTCAGAAAGTCTTAAAAGTCTCTCTTTTAAAAGGGCAGTAGGGAATGTGTGGGTAGGTATGCGAGCTACCAAAATACACTTTTTTGAGGGGAAGAGGAGGGACTAGGGGGACCCAAAGCTTAAGTTTGACAGCTCCTCCCATACATTACTGATTGTCCTTAAGGAATAAGTCTGAACTCAGGGGCGTTGAAGCTCAGGTTCGACTAATTACCATGAATGTTTCACTTGTAATGCCTGCAACTTATTCAGTAGGAGTAAAAAAGGCTTAACTGTTCCCTTACAGCAAACTGCTTGAATATTGGGAGCCTTTTTCTTGGGTTTTTTTTTTCCCCTCTCCTGAAGAAGCTCACAGTGCAATAGCTTATTTATGAGATATAATTAGATAAAATGCAGGTTTGTAGTTCAGTGGTAAGTACCATATTTCAGCTCCTCTCCCCCCACTAAACTAGAATTTGCAGCAACTCATTTTCAAGGTCTTTAATTCCAAAGCAAATTCTCCTCTTTCCCTTTCACACCAGAAAAAAATCCGGTTTACAGAATATAAATCTAATTCAGATTTATGCCTCCACTTCTCCATCTTTCATTGAAGTCTAAATAATGGACCAAATTTTGTTCCAACTTATGACCTAATTGATTTTACCCAGGAGTACATGCAAATAGAATTTAATTACTCTTTACAACAGATCATCTTTAGTACTTGCAAATTCAGAGATCTAAATTAATCCTAGAGTGCACCAGCATTAAACACAGAACTCCATCCTTATTATCACTCTGAGTAGAGCAGGATATGCGATACAGCTGGGCTTTATGGAGTTGCTTTGTGATGCATCATATAATGAAAGAAAAAACACTGTTACTTTTCAAATTTAAAAGCAAAAAGCAAAAAAAACTTGCTATCCCAATTTGACATCACTGTTTTCACAGGCATCAGTGGAATAATCCTGATTTACCTCTCTTTGTATGTGAGAGGAGAACAGGGACTTCTGACTGCTTCAGCTGTTACTCTAAAATATAGAAGGAGCAACTCATTGTGCTGGATTT
>JACAXG010000021.1:2323429-2345150 GCA_018881555.1 Amblyornis subalaris
AGAAACATCCCCTTTCCTCATGCAGGCAGGGTACACCTCAACAAGAACAAGAAGTAAATAAAGTCAGATGTAACCTTTATGTACCCAGAAATATTATTCACCTCTAACACGATAACACAATACCATTTTGTGAGCAAATACAGCATGCAGTAAGGCGAAAGGGGGGGAAAGAGATTTTCTTACCTTTACATCTGAGAAGTAGGTTTTCAGCATATTGGAACTTGGGTACCGGGTGTAAAAGAACATGAGCTTGGCCTTTTTCAAGTGATTCGGTGACAAGCCTTCCTGCATGTAGGATTGAATTAGTAAAGGAAAATTTTTTTCTTGAGAAAGCTGTTCCTGAACGTACAGAGCTAGAGAAGAGCCCCATTAAATACTCAATGGTTCCCCAGACCAGAAGAGAAAATATTAACATTGAAATTGCTGCTCTGTAATTTTCCGTAAAATAGGTAAATGTGGGATGAGACGCCATGCAACTTAAACCCTGTATTTCCTACCAGTTTAGGTGCTGGGTCTCAGGGACCTTGCAAGTTTACGGATTGTGTACCATATGTACGTTCACTTGTTGCTACGGAAACAAATGCAGGAAGCATGTGCCACAGAAAACTTATCGGGAGCTTTTTTCTCCCTCTCCTTTGCAATGCCAGCTAAAGTTTCCTTTTCTCTCCGTGCTGTGCTGCTTGCACACAATAAAACCAATGCATGTCAGACAATCAGAGGTACTTTACGATTTTGAGCAGTTTTTTTACAGCGAGAACATTTCACCTGTTTCATTCATGCCGATAAATTTTAAGATCTTGGGTAGCTCTCTCTAATCCTGCTGTTGCTTTGCTCCAGTGGCTGCCTTGCAAATCAAAGTGAAATTTGTAGTCGGCAGAGCCCCTTGGCCACCGAATCCCCCCTGTCACAAACTTGTCGCCTCCTGATTTACACAGTTAACTCCTTGGAGAACGGAGCTGTATTTGGGGCTAACCAATCAATACGTGTGGGCTAGCAGATCAATAAATGGCCACTTACCCTATAAGGCAGCCTATTTATCCTGGAAACATCATTACCTTTTAGATCTGTAAACAGAAGCAACTAAAAGAGTTCCCAAGGGAATGTGAAGCTAACCATAACAATCTCGGCTTGCTGATTTTTCTCCCAGCTTCTTGGCTCCCTTTTGTGAACTGCGTGCTAGGACGGCTCTGGTCACATCTGTGCCGCAGGCTGGCCCTGCCATTTCCTCAGCAAATTAATGGCTTTATAATTTATCAGAAATGAAGATGCACGTGGAGAAAATCAATGTGGCCCCCACAAGGTCAATTAAGGGTTCTTCCCAGAAGCTTCTCTAAGGACTGTTTCTGCTAAACACAATTGTTGAAAATTTCACTCRGTTCACACCTTACGGCGGGGGAAGGTCAACCAAGTTGACAGACGGGCTGCAGCCAAGGTGCCTCTTCTGCCTTACAGACGAGTGCACGTCAGCACAGAGCATCTCACTCCAGGCCTCGAGACGGGAAATCCGGACTAATTTTTATCAGCAGACTACTGATGATTAGCCAGGTTTTTTCAGCAGAATTCCTTTTTCTCTAATTCTTGAAATCTGCTGAAACCATCTCCCTTTATTTCAGTTACAAGGTTCATTTTTAGATTAGAAAAATGCAGCATTTAAAAAAAGGCATTGACAATATTAGGTTAAAAACCTCTTATTATCTGGAAGTACATGGAAAAGGGCTCAGCTGAACTTGCATTTTGTTTTAGATGCTTAATGATTACAAAGAAGATAATTTATGACTGACATACTTCTTGTGCCAAGAGAAGAGTTGAAAGAACCTCCAGTTACCTCCATTAGACTGATAGAGAAGTCTAAAAGAGCATTACACTCTGCAGTGCCATCTGTCAAAATACGTAAGTGAAATAATAGTAGCAAGCTGTCACCTATTGCTTAGTGATAAGAGTTTTAGACAAATCAAAACTTCTATGCCAGAAATCCATTTTGTTATGCGATCCTTTCAGAAAAGTGGGGGTCCAAAGGGGAACTCCAGTAGGAGAGAAAAAAAGTAATCCTGAGTCTCCTGAATTTGCAATTCCTCTGACGCTGACAACGTTAACATTGGGTTTGGTATATATTCTCTTTCAACGCAAGCTCAAAGATGGACTTAAACTTCAAAAAAACCCCTCTCATATTTGCTGGATTTAAGCATATTAGACAGTTGTCTAAGCACTTGGATTCCTTCTGCATTTAGGATTTTTAAATATTTTCTGCTCTAATGCCAGAAGATATTGATATTGAATGAAACATGTATTAAAAGATGCTCTGAGACTCAAATTCCCAGAAATCCATTTTTTATTAAAATTATACTTGTTCTTAAGCACTTGGCAGCCTTAAAGCAATATCAAATATGCAACAAATCTGTATATCTTGATCCTAAGGTTAACGCTTCACTGTGATAAAAGATATGATCTGTAATAATCTAGCAAAAAATAGTTAATGACAGACTTAAGAGCTAAGAATTAGATAACCCATTGCTATTTCAGAAAAAAAAACTGAACTGACCAATTGCTTAATTTCCTTTTTAAGTGCTTGGGCTGAAAAGCAACTGTTCTTCCAAGAAAGCACTGGCTGTTTCCAGGATACTTACACACGCACAATGACTCATGATGAAATAGATTCAGTAAACATACAGCTGTACCGAACACGAGCTAAGCCCCATTCAAGGCCAGGAAAGAAAACGAGCACAAATAAATATTAAGGAGGTAAAGGGAGGAGGGGTGCCGAATGGAACGCAAACAAGCTCTGTCCCAGCAGCTCGTGTGGCTTGCCTCAATTCTCTTAGCTATAGCTTTGTGAAGACAGATGACATTCAATTCTATGGGTAATGCAAAATAGACAATAACTGCTGAAACTTGAGCCAGCTGCCAGGTGTAAAAAAAAAAAAAAAAAAAAAGCAAAGGAAAAAAAAAAGGAGAGAAAGAAAAGATGATAAATCCATAAATTAATGAAAGACATCTGCTCAGGAACATAAAAGATCAGAGGAACAGTGTACTGCAGCTGAACCTAAAGCGGTGTTCAAACAACCTGAGAGTCTCAGTGTTGTGCGTTTACACAGTACAATGCTGCCTCACCTAACGCAGCAGCAGCAGAAAAATGGCACAGCCCTAAGAAATAGGAAGTGAAAGACTGGGAACAAAACATATGGGGACAAAACATATACATGCTCTCGCGTGTTTTAACTGGAGAAGCACGGGGGTGGCACTGCACAGTATTTGATTCATTTTCATTTCAATCCTCCTCCCAGGTAATGCTCCTCTTTTGCAAAAATATTTTTCGGCAGAGATGATCCTTCACTCCTGTTAGTCTCAGCCTGAGCCCCCACAAATGCTCTAACAGGCTTTTTTAGCCCATGCGTGTATTGAGCTGAAGGAAAAGAGGTTAAGAATAGGCTGTACAAGGTAAAAAAAATCTGCACTAGCAAAGCCAAGCTGCTCCTTAAGTTACACCTCGGGTACTTTTAATCAGCAAACCTCCAAATAGCTGCATCTCAGAGCATCTTCTAGTCCCTCCAAAGAACGAGCTGGCTGGAAAGCATTCGTTCATCGCCCAGGTTTTATCAACAGCACGGAGTTATCCAGCTTGCTGTAAAATCACTCCTTTTTTTTTTTTTAAGTTTAATTAGTTTAATTCTAGTCAGATGTAATAACTCCTCATTTCAAAATGTTGTAATTCACTAATTATAGCTTTCACATATTGGGACTGTGAAACTTATTCCAGTTGGATTGGAACTCTGTTTAAAAATAAATAAAATTGTAGAAAGTTGCACTAATGTTTCAAAGCCCTCCTGCCAGGGAGAGCATGCTAAACTTCTTCACCTTTACAGATGTCTTAACAGCACACAAACTACTGTTGTGCTTCAATTTTGATCTATGCAAATGTTTTGGGACTGAACAAGGCTATTTTTCTTGAGATGCAAAGAGGATGCATGACAAAGAAAGATCATGCAGAAAAACAATTCACTGTCTGTTTCTTTTTGAATTTGAATAAAACTTAATATTTGATTAAACAGATTAGTTTGCAAAGATACAGACTGCATTCATGCCCAAGATGGGAATTCAGACTGCAGGTGCATCTTATCTTGTTTAGCAACATACACAAACATTAACCATTTCCTTCTGCAATTCAGCAAAGAATGATCAGATACATTTTACAGCCGTTGTTTAAAAAAAAAAAATCCAGGAAAACAAAAACCAGGCTCATTTAGTGTTTAACTTACTACTAAAACCTGAACTTGGCTGTATCTGCTGGTCTTATGTTCTCATCCTGGCTGTATTGTCCAGGAAAACAGATGTTACTTTCTGCAGGGAAGAAAGATCTGCTTCTTTCAAGAAATGTATTCCCTATACGTGCACATTCAACCAYGCAAAATGAAAGCGCAACGACAGAATTGACCACAAACCAACCAACCTCCATACTCCGCCTTTCCCTGGAAAACTGTAAACTACCTGGACAAACAAGCTGCTGCTAGAAAAAAACGTCCATCCCTACAGCCGAGCCRTATACCAGGGAACACGTATAGAAATGTTACTTAATAAATCTGTTTACCCCAACAGGTCTGTGTCTAAACCCAGAACAAACGGCAGCCAGCAAAAGCCTCTACGTGGGAAAGTCAGAGTGCTTTCCCAATGGCAGGCAAAGAAGCAGGGCAGTGAAAAAGGGATCACTGTAGCACTGGGCATCTGCCCTGGCTCTGCCTCAGAGCAGCAGGGGACTCTTGCACCCTTTTCACCAGAAGCAACAAGCTCCATCAGCCAGTACCAGTGAGAACGAGCAGGAGAAATGGGGAGAAATTGGAGGGGCAGGGGAGAGATGCTCCACAGGTGGTGAGGATAAAGTGCAGCCCTAGAACTACTCCTAGTTCACATGCTTGGCAAGTTTCACCTCTCCTCACTGCTCTCCCAGGATGGGAGAACTACTTTTATACAAAAACAATTAGTATGCCACTGTGGTGTTTGGTAGAAATTAATTGCCCTGGCCTGAGTCTTGCCCTCAGCTGCCACTCCCGTTGACCTCGGGAGTGCTTTCCAAGCATTGCACTTGCATTTCAACACGCAGGACAGATCTTTGGTTTGGAGCTCCCAAAATAATTGGCACCACCTCTGAGTGATGTTGCGCTTAGACTGACTCCCCTGTTTTGCTGTACAATGTAGCTGCTGAGGAGATTTCCCTGCTACCAACGCTCAACAAGATCCTTTTTTAGGAAGAGGTGCCTCAAACACCATGTCCACCACCAGCTGGTTCTCAGAAACACCAACAGCTAAGGWAGGTGCTTTCCAACACAGAACAACTTTCCCCTATAGAAATGGGACTGTTCACACAGCTCAGACAGCAGCAGTCCTGACTCAGACCTGACCTAAGTTAGATCAAGGAGTGGTGGTGATGGGCTTTGGACCGGCAGTGCCTGCCTTGCCCCAGCGGTGCTCACTACCATGGGAGGGATGGGAAATCCAGGCAAGCAGCAGRTCTAGAGCCCTGGCAGCACCATCCAGAGGATTTAACATGTCTACAGAAGATGTGGTTAAATTAATCTAAACCCACCAGAGTTATTAATCACCTAGAAGATACCCAGTGAAGAAGCACAGCCTTGGGCATCTGTCTTCATGATATCCCTCGAAAGCGGACAAGTTCCTTAGCTTTGCTACTGTTAATCAGAGAGGGGCAGAGCTATTCAGTTGCAATTACTTTCATCGTTTTGGGAACGAAATTAGATGCATCTACGGCTCCGTGCTTGTGCTGTTGCCTTCTGCTGGGGTCTTGGAGCTGGGAAAAATTATTAATCTACTCTTCATGCAAAATCCTCAATTTTAGCATTGGGTAGACATGGTATTTTATTCACTTTCAATACAACTGCACTTGGAAGAAAAACCTTTTGACCAAAAAGCACATTACAGGAAAAGATGGAAGGACTGGGAGGTGTTGCTGCTAAAAGACAGAAAAAAAAAACCAACCAACCAACTAAAAATCTAGTACTAGTTTCCAGGAAAAAAAAAGATCACTACTATGTCTGGATATGCCTAAATAAAGGCAGAGATGGATTTGTCACCCTAAGTAAAGCCTGCTATTGAGCTAAAAAGAGAGATTTTATTATCATCCTTTTTTTTTTTAAGCAGGGGAAGTGTCCTGTAAATTTAATACAGCTGAAGTTTTATATTTAATTGTTCTCTCTAGCTTTCCAAAATAATTTGCTTTGTGTATGTTAGGACAAAAGATTTCTGTGTATGGCTGAACAGAGGTTAATCATGCATAGCAGGCAGCTGCACAAGGGCTGAGGAACAGACCTCTGGGTGGGGGAAAGAACTTGATGCAGCCTGAATATATCAGTACCTGAGTCTTTTGTGCTTCATTTCCCTTATGCACTTGAGAGCTGAAGTCTCACGATCGACCAGATCGTGGCTCTCTGTGAGCCCTGGCCATGACACCATTAACAGGGGYTGTGTGTTGGCCTGGCAGGGGAGGGAAAAGAGGTGGCCATAGCTAGAACGGTTTTTGGCTGAGGGCGATGCCCCCTCGATCACCTCCCTGCCTGAGGGAAGCGAAACCCACCGGCACCCAGGTCGTGGGTCTGGCTGCCTTCCTGACCTCACGAGGCAGACTAAAAGGCTGGGGGAGGGCCAGTGGCTTTTTTAGGTGAACACCATAGCTGAAAGAGTGCTGTCAGTCAACACCACATATTTTATTTGGCCTCGCCAAGCCCCCCGCCAGCACCCCGTGAGCGCCCCGCTCCCGCAGCACCCGGGGGAAGCCCCGTGGCACCGGCATGGCCCCTCGTCCTCTCCCACCAGCCACTGCTGGTTATCGCTCATCTTTTGAAAAGGATATTGCACTTCCCGAGTAGGGCGAGATTTCAGACATGTCTTGCAGGTCGCCACACTCGGACTTAATGAGGGACAAGGAGAGGCCCTCTGCGGCACTGGGAGGGTGGGCCGGCGAGCAGGGGTGGTGGTTCATGTGGTGCGACGACATCTTGGTCCTCAGGCTGGTGGTCTCCCGGGTCAGGTCGAGGGATTCGGGGGAGGCGCGCTCTTTCCCTGGGAAGGAGGCCGACGGGGCACCCAAGGGGCTCTGGAAGGGGTAGGCCATGAGGGGCAGCGGGAACGGGTGGCGGAAGGAGGAGGTGGAGAAGCCGGCGGTGGCCGAGAGCGGGGACTGGTGGAGGGAGGCGTGGTGGCCACCGGCCGGCGGGGCCGAGGCGGATTGGTCAGAGGAGTTTTTGCGGACGACGAGGGGCAGCGCCTCGGTTTGGTCGGTGGCGCCAGGCATGGGGACGCTGCCGAAGGTGTCGAGGGGGTTGGGAATGATGACGTCCCCAAAGCACTGCAGGCGCTGGTTGGCTGTGTGAAAGTTGTGGTTCTCCCCGTTGACGGCGAACCTTGCCTGCGGGATCTGGAGAGGCGGGAAGACCTGAGGAAGCTGGCGGGAGGGCTTGGATGAGAAAACTTTGACCACTGTGTCCACAACTTGCGACATGGCAGTGTTCAGCTCCTGCTTGAGGGTCTCGGCCAAGTGTTTGCCTTCGGGGTGGAAGGTATTTGGCCCTTGCTCCTTCTCCTTAGGACCTTCTCTTTTTGGCTTGTTCTCCGCTACCTCCTGCTCCCGGATGAGGGCCCGCGCCCGGTCGATGAACTGCCCCGGGTCCAGCTCGCACATCTCATTGTCCGACCTGCCGACGGAGTCGCCGGCTCTCGCGTCCATGGTTTCGGAGCGCATGCTGTCTTCAGACAGGTTGCCATCTTCATCATTTTCGGAGTCGGTGCTGTCGTAGATCTGGTAGAACTTCTCCTGCAGCTGGCGCAGCTGCTTCTGCATGTCCTCCAGCTGCTGCTTCAGCTGTCTGCGCTCCTCTCGCTTCTGCTCTTTCCTTGCCGAAACCAGCTGCTGGAAACTCTGCTGCTGCTGTTGTGGCAGCTTTTGCTTGCGTTTGTTTTCTCTGTAACTTTCTCGGGGACTGACGGACTGCGGAGCTATTTCTCTTTCATTTTCATTGCCCCTTAATGCCACGCTGGGGGAATGGCTCATACCTCGAATTATATTCTCAACCCGGGCGCGTTTAGCTCTCAGGTGCTCATCGCATAACCGATCCACATCAAACTGGCTCATAGTTGGCCTGCCAAAAGGGGAAAGACACTCTTGGGGGCTGTCTCTTGAAGAGTTGCTGCATACATCCTCCTGATGTACTTCTGAGCCTGTACTAGAGAGACCGCTGGCTTGGAAACTGGGCTCCGTGCCACCATTTTTGTTCATGTTATTTTTCAACAGCTGGGAAATTATGGTTGCTCCTGGAAAAGGCATCATGGCATCTTCATACGAGTTCGCCCTCTTCAGCAGCTTGCGGAGTACATTTGACTTTTCCCCATCTGCATGCTGCACCACTGAATACTCGACATCCTGCTCTGAACCTTGGGGATTCATGGCACTAAAAAACGTTGCTCTTGCCTTTGCAAAAAATGCAGATGCTGTCCCTACCGTCCTTTTCACTCCAATGTCAACTCTTCTTCTCTTGGTTTGCCTGCTTAAGAGGGCTGTGCTGTCATGGTCAGGCATCACTGGACTGTTATTGTGCCATCTTCAAAAGCTTGTCAGCTGGGCTCAGCTCAAGAATCCTGGGACCCTGGCCAACAGAACAAAAGGACTGATGAATCATTTTCTTTAAATTTCTCCAAATTTCCTGACCTCAATCCTGAATAAAATGCAAAATGCATAGGCTCTGGGATTTATGGCACATTACAATTATTGCAATTTATTATGCACTCTGCTTGAAATGAAACATTTTTAAATATTTCTGCTCCACTGGTTTAAGATGGATTAAGATTTAAAAAAGCAAAAACTGCTTAAGCACCAGTAATATGATTCTCTTGCACAAATGCCTAAAATGATACTGTTTATCTTCAGAAGAAAGAGTAGATTAGAAGAACACAGCCTCTGACAACCAATTGATTAAATTTAGRGCATTGAGATACATGTTACAAAAGAAGATGAAAGTATTCCTTATTTAAGATTTATTGTTAAAACAAGAAATTGTATAAAATTTGGATTAAAAAAATTCAATTGCAATGTAAAAAACACAATTGTAGTTTCGCTTTTTAAGGAGAGGTAAAACTGGTAAATAAACATTTGAAGGTTAAAACAACAACTTTCACATAATTGTAGGTAGGATGGTATATGTGTATGTGAAAGGCAAAGAAATCACAGACGCATTCAGGCTTACACCGGGGAAAAAAAACCCCTCTCTTAAATCATTAGGGAAACATTAATTCAGCAAAGCAAAAATGCATTAAAATATTTTATGATCAGGATTATAATATTTACAGAGATGTGATCAAATAAAGGCCAAAATGTAGTTCGTTAACACAGGCTCGTACGTACCACTGACTAGCCACGACAGTGTTTTGAATTCCCCATACATTCCTTCCCTTTTCACAACTTACATTCTCCAAGCAAGCCCCGCTACCAAAGGCTGGAGATTCTGTATTTCATACACTAAAATACATGATGTTAAATTTTTTACATAGCAGAAACGAGGCATGTTCAGTGTCACATCTCCCTGCTTCAGAAAATCTCCAAGAACAGTATCTCAAATGCCCAGTGAAGCCCTTCTTACATGCAGCATTTTGAATACACAGAATCTTATTTCCTGTGACATGTAGAAAAGATGAGAAAAAATATGGAAAGATGAAAGAAATAACATCAATCAGCTGCGTGAGAAAGGAAGATACCTTCTCTTTATATGAACTCTCATTGTTTCCCAGGAACACAGCATAAAAAGATAACACACTTCCTTGCATTTTGTAAAAGGCTCTTGACATAATTTGTGACTTATTAACTAGTGATGCTAAACTCACATTGCACATAAAGCATTAGACACTCTTTCCTGTTTCTTAAAATTTAACACTGAGGAAAATTAAAATATTTTTCATGCAACGCTTATCTAATATTAAACTTTACATTTGCTTAACAGAGCACAATCTTCACAATAACAGGGTATATTGCCAAAGGCAGCATGCAGACTTTTTGGAATTGCTCCCATCTCTTTCGGTTCACCTGTAAAAACATCTACGTGCTCCCTAGGACTGCATCTGTGGCTAGTTTTAAAGAATGACTATCCATGCAAATAGGCATAATTTCAGCATGAAATAATCTGTAAAATCAAGACAGTAGTCAATGCTTAGTTTGCAACCAGGATGGGGGGGAAAAAAAAAAGCTTTTAATACTTAGAAACATTTTGTTTATTCTGCAGCCTTTGCCCATGTATTCTGGATGTACTAAAAGAATTTTCACAGATTTGGTGTCAGAGAGAGTTATGCAAGGGACATGATGTTTGTTTACATTACTGGTTCCTTGCATACAGGAAAGCAAAGAATGATAAAAAACATATTAAAAAAACCCAAAAATGTCACGAATTCAGATGGGAAATCCAGAGTCTTACACTGTCATCAGGTCACTGTTTTCAGAGATCTTTTCTTAGCAAGAAGTACATCAAGCAAGTTAAGTTTGGCTACCACATGATAATAATAACATAACAAGGATTTCTGTTTCAGGGGCCCAATACTGTCACCTGCACACCAGGGAGCATCCCACCCTGCAAGCAACTCCCCTGGAGTCCAGGGATATCAAAATCCCGTTACATGTGAGGGGTAGGGTCAGGCCCCGCTTGGCAGCATGTAAAAGACTGTCTCCTGCTTTCCCCCAGCTGTTACAAATGGAGTTTTTCAGAGAGCGGAATTAGGCTCTTACGATTAGACYTTCATCTAAAAAAAAAAATCTGAGTATTTCGGAAGGGTTGTTTTCGTAAAGAACTGGCCAAGTCCTCAGCGGGTGGAAAGGGACGACCACCACCAGGACTCTTATGCAGGTGACACTGGCACAGAATAAGCCAGGGCCAAGGTTGACCTTTGAGTCCAGTGGTGTTCATTTGAAAGCAATCTAAACTAATTGAAAGGTAACTGAAAGAGCTCCTGCTTATTTCACCTATGATATTCTGAAGGCATCCACCGTAAAGATAGCATTTGCCAATAGGAAAAAAAAACACAAACAAAACCCACCAACACTGAAAACCTTCATGCTTTTCCTTCCTTTTCTGTAGTCAAGCTATGCTTGATTGAGAGCCAGCAATGCGTTCCCAGACTCACACCAAAAACCTCATGTCAGGTTACAAGTTTTGCACGTTTCCCAGAAAATTCGAGGTGCCTGACCACTGTTTCCCTCTCTCTTGCCCAATCCCAACCAAGGACACACGTGGGGAGGGCTTGCTGTACCCTTGAGTCAGCAGCTCAGGAAATAGGCTGTCCTGCGCCAGGTTGGAAGGTCATTGCCATGCATCCTTCCTCCCCAGTGTCCATTTCCCTCCCCAAGCCCCCGCACCAGCCGCTGCTCAACAGCCCATTTCTGCCACCACAAACATGTGGCAGGAGGTGCTCCAGAGCGATGTCCCCTCCTTCCCTCGATGGAAGCTGAAAGCATCAGAGTTATCGTACACTTAACCTGGGTATTAAGCAACATCTCCCATTTGCCCTGGTGTTATCCTGAGCCTGCAGACTGCCAGCTTTAAGGCTTACGTGCCTTACGGCTTAAGTATGAGAAATAGTTCTACTTTAGCCTGACCAAACAGAATGGGTATTGAATGGCCAGTTAATATTTCAGTCTCGGAGGACCAAAACCAATTCRCACCTCAAGGGAAGTGGAATGGCACGTACAGCGGGATGCAAAATCCCAACCACAACAGGCAGAATTCAAGACTGATTAGATTAAACTGAATAAATAAGGAACTCTTGGGGAGGCGGGGAAATAATTAGGAAGTGTGTGTCCTTTACGTAGTACTTTGGTTGCACATTGTCTCAAAACTATATTTCATACATCTGATCTCTCTGTACAGCTATTCAGAAAAACAGAGCTGGCAAGACAGCTTAGGTTGTCAACACCTATGCAGGAATCTTCAGAAGCACCATTTCTTTCCGAATTACAGAGTTTTAAATTTGTGTAGGTTAAATTTGGTTTACACATCGCTTCTGATACTCCTCGCATGCCAAGCGTAGTTTATGTTAAATTTGCCGGCCACATCTCAAGCCTCAACTCGCACAATGTGGCTTTCGCAGAAACCAAACGTTTTCCATGCCGATGTAATTAAAAATCATACCAAGGGCCTTCAGCACTTTCTATGTCCATCCATAAACATGGCAGTAGTATTTTATTTACAAATTTACTTTCAAATCTTTTGTTTAAGGAGATATGATTACAATGTAGCTATGAATAACCTCTTGACAGCACAGCAGCTACAGACATGGGTTTATTTCATATCCATTTGATATGCATTGACATTTAAAATGGAAACAGATTAATTTCTAGGTCTCCAAGAGTTACTGTTACCAAACCTTTGGCTAGAATGGTCTTCCGAAATGASTTTGATGTCAGGTATTTAACCGCACTCACTACGAATAAATCAATTTCTGTAATCAATTTTGTTAACTCATCTTGATCTACAAAGACGCTGATCATTTTCTCCTACATTAATTCATACACTACAGGATGCAAAGGAGATGTAAATTCAAACTCACCCTCGTCAACCCCTTTGAAGAACCCTGCCCTACCCTAAACAGCCATTAAATACACAGCAGCAAAGTGCTAAACTTGACGGATATGCCTGGATGAATTCAAGGAGATATCAGTTTATAGAGCTGAAATTGCTCCTATCTTTTCACAAACCGACTACTTCCTTTGGTCCAGTGTCTGCCAGCTTCGTGCCAGCCCAGTATGCCAATACCACGCAAGAAATTTAACATGCTTCTGCTAATAGAAATATTTAGATCTTTCACTCTAACACGCTACACAGGGCATGGCTTTGCCAGAATCAGCCAGGAAGCGCAGGATGAAAATTATTCCAGTCAACAGCATTTCATGCACAAAATCACAGCTAAAATTCGAAGAACAGATGACATCTGTTCACCATAGATCTGTTCAGTGCTAAAATCACATCAGCCACTAATGAGAAAGTACTACCTTTTTGTACAGCTCTGACACAAGTTTTCTTGGGAGAAAGTACTACCTTTTCGTACAGTTCTAACACAAGTTTTTTTGGCAGAAAGKATTATCTAACTCCCTTAGCCGAGATGTCTATCAAGGGATTTGAAACAAGGCAGAAAGGATGAGCAACTACTTGTGCAGTAACAACTACTTTATTAAGATTTCCCTGTAAGAAGAAGCAGCAGCAAAAATTAGTGCCTGATTTACTTCAAAATTATGCGGCTTGTTCTTTAGCCTTAAAGTAAAAAGCAACCCTTGTTTTATGAACCTGGTGATACCCGGGGCCCAATAGAGCAAAGTATTCAGCAATTCCTATGAATGCCAAACATCCGCAATTCCCATCAACTACAGAGCTCAGTAAAAGGAGGGATTCGGCATCTCATTAGTTTAGGCCTTTAAATTGGGGAGATGCAGGGCCCTCCATCACGTAGCCATGCTCAGCACTGCTTGAGGAAACAGATTTTTTGAATGAGAAAAAGAAATCATTCTGCTCAAGGTAGAATTTCCTCCTCTCAAGCCAGTTTAGTCTTTGTTATTTCACTGATTGTGAAAAATGTAACTCACATGGCCTCTGTGTAGAGACAATACTGAAACGTTCTCAAGATTCCTGCTACGAATTCAGCTCAAGTGTTCCAAGATATTATTTCTTCCATGCTATGCGATGTCATTAAATCACAATTCTTGAATTACTTAATTTAGCAGTCAGGCTGCACTTTGAGTCAGAATAAATCACTACTTAGAGACTACAAATGGCAGTATTTACAATTCTGCCTTGAATCAAATTAAACTTTTCAATTTCAAAATGTGTCCATTCTTATGAATATCTTAATTTATCAAGCAATCATAAAAAAGATAAKTTATATAAACTGAGAGGCCTCAGAGTTCAACTGGCAGGCAAGTTAACTGTATACACCGACAGTGCCATTCAGCGAATGCAAGATACTTTACAGAATAATTTTATAGGGAGCTGTTAGTGAAAAGTATATACATTGTACTTTTTATCACAGTTCAACTCCTGAAATGTTGATACTCTGTCTACCCTTGAGTATTAATAAACATTTCACAGTATGTGATACTGCTGCTAAAGGTAAGCTCTGGACAAAAAGCAGAYAAAATAAATGCAAAACGAGCTGCAGTGGTTGTAAACTTTATGTGATTGATGGCAACTCACAGAAAAACTGCGAGAAGAAGACATAAATGATATGTGCCACATGCAAATCTACGGCTAAGGAAACTGCCTCCATATAATTCATCCTGCATATTGCCAAACCTCTACAGGCGATGGAAGTGACAAATAATCTGAGCTTTTACACCTCACAGTGACACAAACGTGTTTCTGTACCCTGAGCTCGACAACACAGGACGTTCTGCCACCAAGCCACGGCCACGGATGCGCGGATGCTTTCCACGTGCTCCCCGCCCGTCCCCAGACCCGGATGAGGGGATTGGGGTGACACTCGCCATGCAGCCAGAWACACCACGGGGTCTGCTGAGCGCTCGGGACCTGTGGGAAACTAGCGGCTTTCCAAAGCTCGTCCTGGCAACTTTTGCCCGACATTCAAGGGCACCTCTAGTCTGCAACCGCGTCCCTTGCCAGCCCTGACTGAAATTCCCTACTTTGTCAAAGACATTAAGTTAATGTCCGCCGTACCTGCTCTTCCGCGGCCGGGGCACAGACACACGGACGCGACGCCGGCCCCTCCGGCAGCTCCATCCCACCTCGGCCGCGCCCCCCGCGCGCACGGACCGCCCGCGGACACTGATCCCGACCCGCTTCCCGCCGCTGACCCCGCCGCCCCGGCTCTCCCGGCACAGGACGCCCCGCGTCCCGCTCCGCAGCCGCCCCGCCCGGCGCGCACCTGCCCCGCCGCCCCTGCGCGCAGCGCCACGCACCTGCCCGCGYCCCGCGCACCTGCCGCGGCCCCGCGGCCCTGCCCTGCCCCTCCAGACGCCGCGCAGCGACCGCGGCGGGGACGCGCAACTTTCTCCCTCTCCGCCAAGAGCCGCGGGCCCCGGGGCGGCCCCGCTCCGCCCCCGCGGAGCCATGCCCCGGGAGCCCGTCGGGCCGCCTGCCCCTGTCGGGCCCCGCGATCTCGGCGCCCCCCCATCCCGGGCCGCGCACCCCCGGCCCTGCCCTGCGCGCCCCCTCCGCGCAGGCCCCACGCCCCCCAACACCGCTCCCTCCTGCGCTTTAACTCCGTGCAAACACATGGCAAAGTGCGCCGGGTCACTCAGCCGCTCAACGCAAAATCGAAAAAGCCAAGAAAGATCTCCATCAACGGCTAAGAAAGAATTAAATCCCCCCCCGGAGGAAAAAAATCAACAAACAACAATCAAACAAACAGAAAGTACCAATAATCCTAATCTTTTCCCAGATCAAGGCTCTTATCCCGCGACTTGCATTTGATCTCTTCTCATGTGCTCGCTACCTACCACTCAAATCCCATTTTCTATACATTTCCACGATTCGCAGCTCGTCCCACGCTTGGAAATGAAAAAGTAATTGCAAGGGTAAGAAGAGTAAGAATAAAAAGTCCCTGTCCTTCCCGGCTTGGGTTAAAAAGGAGAAGTAGCGACATGCAAATGACAGGCAAATTGGAAGAGACAAAAAGCAAGGCAGCTATAATAAACAGGACAAAGAGGAGGCGCGGAGGAGCGGAGCAGGAGTTTAAAGCGGGGATGGGGAACTTCGGCGGGGACGGGGGGAGGAGGACGCTCGGAACAACAAAAAGAAGCCAAATACTCGCTGCGTTTTCCGTCCCCGCAAAACTGCCCTCCAACCCACGGAATAAAATAAAGAGCGGTCCACAAAAGGTGGCAGCGAGAGAGCGAAGGGGAAGGGGGAGGAGGATCACCTAACAACGAGCAGGTCACTTACTCTTCAGCCCTGGGCAGGCTACGGTGAGCGCTCCATCGGGCTCCTTACCGCTCACAAATCCTTACCGCTTTATCTACCGGGAATTAAAACTACTCAGCTAATAAAGTCACTGCAATTTTGCCCCCTGGAAAAAGAAGCACAGGTTTGATAACGGTGATCAGTATTTTGCCGGGGATTTCATCACCCCCCCCTCCCCCCGGACCATTTAGAGAAGCCCAAGCAAGTGCGAATTTAGGGGAAAAAAAAATAAACTAAAAAAACCCGAAAGACCCGAAACGGCCGAGAAAGCGGGGAGGGACGGAGGGGGCGCGGAGGGGGAGCGGGTACTTACTCCGTGCAAAGGCGACGAAACTGAGCCTCGCTTTTTTTTTTGCCGGTGGAAAGAGAGAAAGGGCGACACGCACACGCACATGCACACACACACCACACGCGCCCCGCACACGCACACACGCACACGCGGACACGCGCGCGCAGCCGGCGAGCCCCGCCGCTGATGAATATGATAATCGGGCGAGGGAGGGCGAGTGCGGGCGGGAGTGCGGGCGGGCAGCGGCCGCGGGGCTGCGGGCGCCGAGCGGAGCGCAGCGGAGCGGCGGGCGCGGAGCGGGGGCGGCGGGAGCGGCGCGGGGCAGGGCTGGGCTGGGCTGGGCTGGGCTGGCCGAGCCGAGCAGCGCTCCGCACCGCCACAAGATTTACTTTAAGACACAGCTGAAGGAAACAGGAAGACTAGACGTCACACTCCGAGTGACGTGGGCCCGGCCCGGCGCCCAATCGGGAGGCTCCTTGGGACGGACGGGGGGGACGGGGAGAACTTGGCAGGAGCGGGGAGAGAGGAGAGGGGAGCGCGGGGCGGGGGGGGGTGAGGGTCGCCCCGCCCCACCCCCGCGGGAAGGTGGCGGCGGCCGCGCACCTGCGGCGGGGACGGACGGGCGGACGGACAGGCGGACGGACGCGGGGCGGGAGCGCCGGCAGAAGCGGCCCGACGGGGCGCCCCGCTCACCTCTGCCGCGCACCGGCAAGGGGCGGACAACAGCCGCCCCGCGTGGAGAGGGGTGGGTGAGAAACTTTAGGAGTCACCCCCGCGTGGGCGGGGGTTGCTCTGCGGTGCCCCATGCGGTAAAGTTTTCCACGCGAGAAGGCTTCCGCAGAGCAGTGCCGGGGCCCCAGGGTGCGCCTCTTTCACGCGTTGAGCATCGGGCGGTGCAGCAAACCCGCGCTTGCGGGCGCTGCCCCCCCACGCGGGTTACAAACTTCAGGAAAAACGGGCCCGTGGCCACCCAGCCCACGGCAGCGCGTCCYTAGCTGCCGCGCAGTGGCAGCGGCTCCGCCGCGCCTCGCGGGGCTGTCAGCGGGAGCCGCGCGGGCATTTTCCACGTGGGAGGCAGGAAATAAACACGAAAATCGAGCATCGGGTTGCGGCGYGTGAAACAACCGGTGGTACTGAGACACGAGTGTTTGGTGCTGGCCACTACGGCCCCCTGCGCAGCGCGACCCAAGTTTAGGTCAACTTAACCCTATCCCATCCCGCTCCCGGCCGGCTCCGGTGGAAAGCTTGGGCGGCGGGGGGGGAATTAAGAGATCAAAAACCCCACAAAAGTGGATCTCAGTAGGTCCTGGCAGCGATCCGGACCGAAACCTGTCGGGCACGCTGTGTCCCGCCGTGAGCGCGGGTTTCCCCAGCGCGGAGCAGGGAGCACCCGCACCCCTGCCCCGGCTCCCGCGGAGCGTTGCCCGGCCGCTGCCGGCGGGGAGGCGAGGCTGAACGAGGGGAAACAGCCACAGGCTTGCGGGCAGCGGGGAAACGCAACGGGGAGAGGGAATAACGTCCTACGCAGGGCCGGGCGGCAGCGGGGCGCTCGGCGACAGGTAAGGACAGCGCTGCCTCGCCGGGCCCCTCCGCCCGCGCCCGCCCCTCGGGGCGGCGGGAGAGGGAGTCCCGCGTAGAGGGGAGAGCCCCGATGGGGCGAGGGCAGCCGGGGCAGGCGCGGACGGCCCCTGCCAAAACTTGCGTCGCCGCTCCGTGTGCCAGCGGCGAGGGGCCGGGCCGCGCCTCGCCCCCTGCTCGCCCTGCTGCTGGTGCGGCTGCTGAGACGGGCAGCTGCTCCGCCTGTCCCCGCTTCCACCGTGAGGATCTGTCTCACTGGAGGGGAGCCGCGGCGCCGAGCTCCGCGCGTGGGTGCGGACAGCAGGCTGTGCGGAGAGGGCTGCCCTCCGTGCCAAAAGTTTGGGAGCCGGCCTGGGCAGCAAGCCCGCCCCCCGGGGCCAGCCCTGCCCTGCCCTGCCCGCGGGGGCGAAACGCGCGTGTCTCCGCGCCGGCTCCTCTCTGCCCGCCGGTGGGGCCYGGCTCGCCGCCGCCTCGGGCCAGGTGGTGGCTCCGCGCTGCATCCGCGGCGGGGAGCGAGGTCATTGCCGCGGGTGGATGAGTAACGCGACAAACGACCCGCAGCCGATCACTAAGAAATCGCTCGGGACCGGCTGAAGCGGCCCCGTAACACTGCCGGAGCTGTCGCAGGGGAGCTGCTGCGACTTAAAAAATTATATGTCCCTGCCGGTGTCCTTATCGCGAGGACACGCAGCCGGTAACACCTGCGCTAGAGCCCGGCTCCGGTGCGAGGCGAAACCTTTCGGGGCCGCGGCGCCCGGCCCGTCGGGGCTCACAAGGCGGCGGAAGGATGGGGACCCGGCAGCTCCAAGCGCGGCGCTCCCCGGCCCCGCGGCACTGGAGAGACCCGCTCCTCCCTGGGGGCCCTCGCCAGCGTTGTTGTTCCGTGCCGCCTTCCGACGCCAACCCCGCGCTATGAGTGACCACGAATCCCCGCTGTAACTGGGCGCATCCCGGGGCGCTTCCCTGTTGCCGCTTCGCTCCCGCAGCCCGAGCGCTGGGCGGCCCCGGACCGGTGCCCGGTGCCCGTGGCGCTCTTCGGGCCCGCGAAAGCCCCGGGACGGCTTTGCTGCGAGTTCTTCTAACGTGACACCTTTCGAAAGAGGGGCACCGGGGAGCGACGGGGCTGGGGCGGCCCGACGGAGAGCGGCCGGGGCTGCGCTGCGCTCCGCGGGTGCGGCCCGGGCCAGGTCTCCGCGTGCTCTTACGGGGCTCGGCTGGCCGGGGTGACACGCTCAGCCTCCCGGTGTAGCTGTAAGTGCTGCAGGGGCTGCGAGACAAGRGTGCAGAAGTGTGTCTGGACGCAGGGGGAGATAGGCTAAATTTGGCGGGGGAATGTCTCGCTTGGACTCTTTYYTTTTTTTTTTTTTTTGTTTTGTTTGTTTGTTTTTTGCTTTAAAGGACACCAAGATACTCGGAGAGAAGCAGCTGAATCGTGCACATGCAAATAAATAAATAAATAGCTGCTTCTGACACTGAGCTTGTCACCACTGGGGCTCACCTTAACTTCAGCTACTGTTAATTTACCCAAAAGAGAAACTGAGGCTCTGGGAGTGAAGCGATGTCCCCCAAGGTCACATGGCAGAGCAGTGGCAGCCAGGCCGGCCCCAGCCATGGGCACCTTGTGCGCAGGCTTCCACCTGTCCTCCGGCCCTGCTGCTTCCTTTCCGTAGCTGCTAGCAGGTTACCTTTCTCCAGCCCCGTGTCTTGCAACTTTTCCAAGTCTAAACACACGGGTCCTATGATCTGCCACACCAGTGAGCACTACTGGAATGAAATGCACGCTTCCCACTCGCCCACCGTCTTGGGCACTGAGTGCTCCAGAACTTCTTAATCCTGGAGGATAGGCAGCCTCTTAAGCAATGCGAGCTGATGATTCAAAGCTCAGCATTGAAAGTAATCCCCCACCCACCACCCAAATTTTAGACCTGGGGGAAAAGATTTTTTCCCCTCAAGAATTTAATCCCTCGGAAGGGGTCCATGCCAGCAGCTCATGTTCATGATGTGTAGCGAACAAAGCCATCCCTGGTGCCTTCTTTGGGGCCTGGTGCCTTGGGCAGTGGCAGGGCAGGCTCTGTCTGGTGTGTGTGGTTGTGTGGCTGTTTCTGTACCTCCCTGCCCCCAGTCCCCTGACCGACTGAAACTGTGGTCCCCACTAGTGACCTGTCATGGATTCCATCCTGTCTGCAAACTCCTGTACAATTCCCAGGTCTTTTTTCTAGTAATTAATAGATTATAAGGTAGCCATTAGTCCTCGTCTTGGCTATTTTTAGATTATAAGGTAGTCACACTGTTTATTCTCCAAGTTATGAACGTTTTGGATCCAAACAAAAAGTAATCTATGTTCACAAAGGGGATGCAAAGCTCAGGTCTGTGGGTTCTCTTCTGCTCTGCCTAATGCTCGGTGTGTATCATAAACTTCAGGTCAAAATACTACATGTCCTCCAGATACTGGGGTTGTCAGTTCTATGTTCAAAAAAAATCCTCCAAAYTTTGCTGCTTCTGAAAAGTTTTGCTGCAAGCTGATAGATTTCTGTGCTTGCATTTTTTTCTTTAAGGAAAAAAAAGAACAGATGCAAGAAACTTAGGAAAACTTTTGCAGTGTGCCCATGACCATGGGTGATTCCTCTGCCCCTTTGGAGTCTGGCAACAAAATTGAAAGTGACAGGGGTATATTGTTGAAACTGCTTTTTCTTTGATCATTTTCCTTGCTGTGTCTGTTCCAACTAAATGAGGGAACAGGGCTACGAATACATATCGGGTTTTCTTTTTTATTTTCTTTATTCTTTTCTCTTTTCAGGGATGGGAAAGGTCCAAGTACTCTTGTGTATAAAAMGAACACCCCACAACCACAAAGGCCTAATTCTGCTCTTCTGCTGATGTAAATTAAAGATAACTGTACTGATACCAATAAAGCATCAACAGTCTGTGTGAGAATGAGAAGCGTGTGCCTGATGTATGTAACTGCTGAATTTAGAGCCTTTCCTTGCTTTCCTTTGCCTGACTCCTCCTTTCAGAAGGGAAACCTTTGGAGGAAAATGCCTTTAACCTGGAGAGTGAATGCAGCCWAGGTGGTTCAGTAGAGTGAAATTTAATTCAGGAACCTGGTATTGAGGGAAATAGAAATGTTAAAAAATAAAATAATTTAAAAAAACCYCGAACAACAAAAAACATCACAACTTCCAAAGAGGAGAAAGTGAACTAAACTAATCCTATTAAACATGGTAGCATGTTTCTGTGCAGCTCGCTGAGAGATTAAGCACAGGAAAAGGGATAAGTGCTGCTTCAGTTTCACTAAACTAATGTGACAACTTGTCATTGGAAATCTTTACAGCTTGTTAGCAGATGACTAGCTGATTCAGATATGTTTTCTACCATTTCCTTTGTGTCTGGGGGTGATGTTTTTTTCTTTCCTGTTCCTTTCTTATCCATACTGCTTTATTTTGCTTTTTAATCCTTCATGTCTCCTTCAAGTCAAAACATTTAACTTGCTTTAATCAATATTTTGTTTTGAAGATGTCCCTTGACCTTTTGTTTGTGCAAATTAACCTTCAAGGGCAACTCATTCATTCATTAACCTCAGTGGGATGCCATATCCCTTGTACATGGCATTTTAGGATGCATAAAACATTTATGAATGTTTAGACGTATTGCAGTGAATAACTGTGATACTGCTGTGGTTACTACTACTGCTACTGTAATATATTAATTTTCCTTCCATCTCGCTCTTCCTTTCACTTGCTTTCATTCTTTCTTTTGTATTTTTTTATCTTTCTTTCCCTTTCTTAATATTTTCTATTCCTTTCTTCCTCCTTTCTTTCTTTCTCTTTCTTTCTTTCTTTCTCTCCTTTCTTCTTTCTTTCTTTCTTTGTCTCCTTTCTTCTTTCTTTCTTTCTTTTTCTTTCTTTCT